>CANUEP010003735.1:0-34853 GCA_947857235.1 Jatropha podagrica
AACGTTGCAGGTAAGGAACCAAACGTTCTTCCTTAATTTTCCATTTCCTTAGAGCTTGGGAGACTATCAAATTAGAATCCCCGAAAACCCTAAGAACTTTTATTCCTTTTCCCAAAGCCGCTTCTAGACCCTGGATGCAAGCATCATACTTGGCTTCGTTATTGGTACAGTCAAAATCTAGTTTGACTGCGATCGGGATGTATTCTCCACAAGGTGTTTTGAATACGACTCCAACCCCGTTTCCATGGTAGTTTGAAGCTCCATCGAAGTACATCTCCCAAACCTCACTTTCCAAGCTCAGCAAATCTTCATCAGGAAATTCTACTTCCGGCATTTGGTCTTCGACTGGCAATTCTGCTAATTGATCAGCTAAGGCTCCGCCTTTCACTGCCTTCTGTTGAACAAATTTTAGGTCATAGGCTACAAGCACTGACACCCACTTAGCCATCTTACAATCAAGGACCGGCCTCTCCATAAGGAATTTCAAGGGGTTCGATTCGGAAATGACGTAGGTGGTGTAAGACGAGAGGTAGTGCTGCAGCTTTGTACAGGCCCATACTAGAGCTAGGCACAGCTTCTCTATCTTATTGTATTTTAACTCATATTCCAGCATCCTCTTGCTAAGGTAATACACGGCGTTTTCTACCCCTGTATCTTCCGCTTGTTGAGCTAACATCGCACCCATCGCTTCTTTCGTCACTGATAGGTACAATAGTAAAGGCTTTCCTAGCCTTGGTGGCTGTAAAACTGGCGGGGATAACAGATACTGCTTGACTTGGTCAAAAGTTTTCTGACAATCCTCATTCCATTTGACTGCTACTCCTTTCCTGAGTAGTTTGTAAATCGGACCACAAGTATCGGCCAATTGATTGATGAATCGGCTGATGTACTGTAGCCTTCCCAGGAAACCCCGAACTTCTTTTTTCGTCCTCGGCGCTGGCATTTCCAGAATGGCCTTGGATTTCGAGGGGTCAATCTCTATGCCTTTCCGGCTGACCATATGTCCCAGAAATACTCCGGATGTGGCTCCAAACAGACATTTTGCCGGATTGAGCTTTAAACTGTACTTTTGAAGTCTAAGGAAGAACTTCTCAAGTGTTGCCGTATGTTCCTCAGCTGTTCTGGATTTGACAACCATATCGTCCACATACACTTCTTGACTGATTGCCATTTCTCATATTTCCCACACGTAAAGGATTCGTGGGGGTGATGCTTGCCACTTCGTGGACCTTGCCAGCCTGGCTAGGTTTCTTGTATTTGGAGGTTCCTGAGTCTTCTTTCAGTTGACCCATTTGAATTAGATCCTCTACCTTTGTAGCAGTGGCAATGAGCGACTGAAACGTCGGTAGGTATTGGGTTTGTAGCTGGTGTTGGTAGACAGGCTGCAAGTTCTTAATGATTATGTCTACCTGTTCTTGCTCAGAGGGCCGGTTAATCATCTGAGCGGCTTTGGCTCTCCACCTCGTAAGGAATGAGGAAAAGGGTTCATTATTTTTCTGCTTGGTGGTTTCCAGTTCTCTTCGAGTAACATCCACCTCCATGTTATAGTGGTACTGTGAGTTAAATGCATTGCAGATGTCCTCCCAGGTCTTCATTTTGGACCGATCTAGGCTAACAAACCATCTCAAAGCAGCACCGGTGAGTGACTGTTGGAACAACTGAGCAAGGAGCTCGCTGCTCAGTCCAAATGGGTTAAGGGCACCCACATACATCTTCAAATGAGTTTTAGGACAAGTGGTTCCGTCGAAAATCATACTTGGTAGTCTATGGCGATGTTTGGAATATCATGTGCGAATTTTATCTAATTATGAGGGATTTTTTCTAGAGCCGGTTTGGTCTGGCTTGTTTTTTGGGGCTTATCTGTAGTTTTCTATCATATCAGAATGTATGACTAAATCTAGAATTCTGTTATGTATGTTTTGACTGTGATCGTTTATTGATCAGAGTTCAGATGATTCCCAAAAAGTCTGCTTTTTCGGGTAGGGGCAAGACTTGTCCTCTTTATTTTCTATAAATAGGGGAGGGGGGTGACCTCATTTGTCACACCTCCTTACTTGCTCTCTTCTTTCTTTTCTTAGAGTTTTTTGAAGATCTTCTATTTGGCATGGGTTCTGAATCACCATTTACTCCTTATTCTTCGCTAAGCAAATCTGGGAGGAGTGTGAACGGTTCTTAGCCTGCGCCAACTCGGGAGGTGGAGCAAGAATAAGGCCCACCATCAGTACTGCGACATGAGGTCAATCATCAAGGGCCAACTCCTATGGTTCCTTGGTGTGGAGATGCAACGAGTCAAATATATCACTCGCCATAGCATGGCTTCTGTCATGCTATTAGAGGAATTCCCTGACCATTGGCCGGTCTATTCGAGAGGCATTTTGGTATACTTTTTTTTAATTGCTTACTTTGCTTGTGCAGCCTCCTCCCGACTGGTGTGAGGGGACTACTCTCCTAGTGGGATAGCTTCGAGCGGCATTGATTGAGGCCCTAAGCTGTGAGGGCTTTCTGGAGGACCAAGTCTAGACATTACGAGATGATCTGAGGCATAATTGAGATCGTGGATTCCCTCTCATGCCGCTCACATTGACTATGAGTCTGCTCCCATAGACTGTGGATTCATTTGCGTAGATTGTGGTTTGAGCTTAGGTAGCCTTAGGGACTTAGCTTTTATAGCAATTTTGGGCTGGTATCACTCTGATAGCAACACCTGCTTTTATAAAGTCCTGATTAAAGCTTCTGTTAATAGAATATTTGACTTGTATTTTATTTTATTTTACCATGTCTATGCTGCTCTCTTTATTTTCTTGCACTGAATGCTTTGAGTTTATGACCTGCACTGATTGCCTGAATGTCATACTAATTACCTGTGTGTTGCATTAATTTTCTTCTTTTTTGCCTTTGCTTTTGGTGCTGGCTGCCTAGTTTGGTGGCATTGGCACTAGTCGCCCTGTTTGCTAAACTGGTTGGCACTGGTTGCCCTATTTATTGGATTACGCTGGTTGTGCTGTTTGGTTTCTGTATTGGTGCTAGTCGCTCTGTTTTTGCCGACTAAGCTTGACACTGATCACCTATTTTATAAATGAATTTCGCACTAATCGACTTGTTTTTGTAATGAACTTGGTGCTGGTCACCCTAATTCTGTCTGACTTGGCGCTAATTGCCCTGTTTTATAAATGAATTTGGCACTAATCGCCCTGTTTTCTGAATAAACTTAGCGCTGATCGCCTTGTCTTGTCTAACTTGGCGCTGATCACCCCATTTCTGGGTTGTTGGCACCATTTGTCGTATTCCCTGAGCTTGGTGGCACTAGTTGCCCTAGATTTTGAGTCTTTCGGCATTGGCTACCTTCATACCTCATGCTTTGATATGAAAATCATAGTTAGATTAAGCAGAATAAGTATGCATGATGCATGACATGCCATTTCTGGCGGTCTGGCTCAATCTTTAAGAGAGTGTCTATGAGAAAGCAAAGCCTGATATGCTAATGTTTTCTTTTTGAGTCTGGCTTTCTTCTCTGTCTCCTTTTTTTTAGTGGCCTTGTTGGTGCCATGCAACCTAGAATCAGCGCCGAAGTCCTAAAAAACAGTGCCATTTTGGCACCTTGCCTAGGCCAGAATGACATCATTTTAGGGCATACTAGTGTTGATTATGGCCTAATCTACACCGGTGTGTTTCTGGCTAGTGGATGTTGAGGCCTATATATACCTCATTTATGGCTCCAAAACATTTATCGTTTTGCGCCCCGAGGCCCTATTTTCTTAAATTTCACACATTCTGCCCAAATATGGAGCCATTCATCAGTTATGGCATGCAAAGGTGGACCAAGAGGCAAATAAAAGTGGAAAAGATTAATTTAAGTCGGTACAATATGGCTTTTTTGGTGACGCTGAAGGCTTACCGGTGGACTGGGCTTTTTTGGATGCTTATTTGAACCTGTGGGACCCACAAACTCATGTTTTTTTATTTGATATACATTTCGAGGATATGTGTCCGACATATGAGGAGTTTGCAGCTATATTGGGCAGTAGTTCTGACAGGGCTCCGATGACTGTACTGATGGGGACTGGGTTTTTCAGGAGCTTCTTGAGGATGCTCGGTCTTTTTGTGATAGAGGCTAGGGAGTTGGTGGTAGGAGATCAAGTGGATTTATTTGGGTTGGTGAAGAGGTATCTGGATCCACTCAGGTTTGATGACTTGGAGCACTAAAGGTTCAAGACTTAGGCTTTGGTCCTCTGCTTAGTGAGCACCAGTATACTGATTGGTTTAGTTTGCTAGGGGGATTTGAGAGTGGCAGACCTAGTCCTTCAGATGGAGCACGGTGTTGGGATTTCTAGTGTGGCTTTGGCATAGACTATTCTGAGCCTTGACTGAGCTTACGAGGTAGAGGGCATTTGGTCAACTAGCCCGATCTTACTTTAGGTAAGAATTCTCGAACTAATCTTTGTCATGCTTAAATAGGGTGCTTTCTGAGAAAGGCTTAGGTTTAGGTTGAATGTGAATGCCTATTTGAGTGTCTAAGTAGTGGGAGCAATGTCTGGTCTTGCATGTTTTAGGAAGGGATTCAAATTGTTTCGATTGTATTTTCAACTGATTCTGCTTGGATAAAGAAGGTATTGCATGTGAATGCCTGTTTCATTTTTGTATGCTGGTACAATGTCTAATCTTGCAAGTCTAGTTAAGGGTAGTGGATCCAACACAACGCCGGCCAAATGAGCCATCTCAGTATTGTTCTGAACGAGTCATGGTGAGACTCGGGACAGAGGATGAGTCACTGGTGTAGTTGTTGGTGGCCGGATCAAATTTTATGGAGATGTGATTGGTACGAGATTAGCCAGTTTCTAGTTCAGTCTGTGATTGGTACGAGATTAGTCGGTTTCTAGTTCAGTCTGTTGGGTACTAGATGGCTTATCTTTTGGGCATGGCTAGTGTCACATTCCACCCTAGTTCTAGGCTCATGAGGCAAATGGGGCATGTTTAGGGGCTGCCGCCAGTTGGAGCTCTTTTTCAGGATATAATGATCTCTCCTCGGATTATTGTGGCTATCTTCAGTAGTTGGTTGAGGGAGCCCGATGTAGTTGAGATTGGGGTTTTTTGGGACAAGACTGCTGCTTATGAGGGTTGGTGGATCACAAAGCATGGTAGCCGGGAGAGGGAATGCAAATCGACTCTAACACAGGAGATGGACGCTAGACTCCAGGCGATGACTGAGATGGTCTTAGACTCTATCAGACGAGTTGACCTTGAGGATTCTGATGACTCTAGGGAGATGCCTCTGAGGTGGCGCAGACGACTTGCCTAGTCCCTCGGTGCATTCCGACCTTATATTGATAGGGTAGGACTTTTGCTTTTTGGTTTTGACTCAACCTATATTTTTGTGAGGGCCTTGAGATATGATACTGACCCATGATGTATAGAGGGTTCAGTTGACACACACTTTTGGTTTGACGATAATGGATACACATATGACCGACACAAATAGATGATAGAGATAGGTGCCTGAATGATAGGGCTTTTGTGATTGTCTTTTTACATGACTTGTATCGATTTAAGACATTTTGATACTTTTGAGAAGAAGATTCAGTCTTATCCTTTATTAGATTGCTGCTTTATGGCCTTTATTGTTGCCTAAGCTGTCCTTTTGGGTTTTCGACCTAGCAGGCTACCCTAACTTTTGACTAAGCTGACCTTTCAGGTTTTCAACTTAGCGAGCTTCTGACTTTGCCTAAGCCGCCTGCCCTTGCAGGTTTTTAGCTTAGCTGATTCTATTTGATTTTTGATTTTTTTTTCTCACTGGCATAGAAAATCTAAAATTTTCAAGAGGAAAGGGCAAAAAAAGTGTTTTGATTATTGTTGTGATCGCACCCTCAGATTGGGCTACCTAGGTATCCCGTACTTTAGGAACATATTTTTGGAAGTCAAGTCACTGTAGTTCGGCCTTAACGGTGACACAAGGAGTGGTATTTTTTGTGCTAATGCCTGAGTGCATTAACATAATGTATCTCTTGAGTTGATCCAAGTTGCATTGATTAGTGAACTCGTTGCCATCTATGTCTAACATGATGACACCACCTCTGGAGAGGATTTTCTTCAGTATGTAGGGGCTTGCCCAGTTTGGCCTGAATTTACCCTGAGGATGCACAGGAGCTCTGTTTTTCTTAAGTATAAGGCAATCTTATTTTAGTTTTTGATCCTGAATTCTCTTGTTGAAGTGCCTGACTATTCTCTGCTAGTAGCTCTGAATCTGATTAAGAGTTTCTAGCCTTTTTTAATTGATGACATTCAACTGATTGTGGTAGTTCTGAACCCATTCTATTTCGAGTAGCTGACTTTCTCTCATGACCCTGATTAATCTGATTTGGACTTTAATAGGGAGGATTGCTTCCATCCCGTATACAAGTGAATAAGGGGTTGCCTCGGTTGGCGTCCTAATGGAGGTTCTGTATCCCCATAAGGCAAATGGCAGCTGTTCATGCCAACTTCTCTGATTGTGAATCAAATTTTGGAGAATGTTCTTGATGGACTTATTTGTCACTGTAACACCCCCTTTTCGTTCCCGCAAGACCAGAACATGAGATATTGCATTCTGTGCCGGAGGCACAAACAGGATCACTTATCAATACAAAACTGGTATCATTCAATAAAAGCGAAACAAACATAATGATTAATTTCCTAAAAACATACAGCAGAAGTCTTTAATTTATAATTTGCTTAAAAAAAATTCAATTACAATTATTAGGAGAATCAAAATCTTTTGAAGGTAGTAGTGAAGCCCATCAAACATTTTCAAAATAGTTTAGGCAAATCATATAAAAAATTCGCAAGTTTTCTTTTGAAAATGTGACTAAGACAATGAAAAAACCAGTTAATGAAACATTATTAAAGTAATTATGAGGTTCTTGGAAGTCCTTTATACATATTTAACATTCCAATTCAATAAAAAAAATTTCAAGAGGAACTATCCTCAAATCCAATGTTGATAAATCCAAAGATATTGAAAGTTCAATCTCAAAATAAAAGTCCAAGTCCAAGTGGGACAAATAAAAAATTCTCAAAGAGTTCAAAGGATTAGAACAATTGCATCTAGATAAAATACAAACCCCACACAATCAAACCAATGCTCTCATTATTTCAAATCCAACACATGCCACGAGTCTGTAGTATAAACTAACTCTAGTCAGGATGTAGAAGATCTTTTCTCTAGACACACGTACTCATGATCCACAGTAAACAACTTTCACCTACACGAGTTAGAAACATCGCACTGAGTATAAAATTTAGTGGTACTCAACAATTATGTATAATCACACAGCATAAAGGTATGGTCCATTGAAACCTTACACATCATCATAATATATATATCACTTGTTCTAGAAGTCCAAATTTTTACTCCATGTTTCTAGACAAATTCTCATAATCAATTCATATACAAGTTTACTTGCATTATAGAAAATCACTTCAATCTCTATATATAAGAACAAACTCATATAGTTGTTTATTTACATAGCAAGCAGTTAAGTAATCTTAAAGGGTTTTATTCAAAACTTAATATAAGGAATACAAGCAATTAGGTATTAATGATCATATTTCTTCATATTCTAAATGTACATTTAAAACATCATTAAGACAAACTACATTAGAATGAATTCAAAATATATTCCATATTAGATAAATTTAGAGCATATCTATTATTTCAAGATATCATAAGAATATGTACCAAAACAAATGGATGACAGTCTTAATTCTAAATCAGAATGTTATTAGTGTCATTGACAAATCAGAATACTATCAATCTCATTGCCAGATCAGAATATCATTAGAACATATATACAAATATAGAAATATATCATAACACATACTATTATAGTATGATATCAATCACATTCTTTAATCTTTTTTTTATGGGCCTCATTAGTAACTTAGAAGAAATAGAAGTAGAATAGATATCAAATTTAGAATCAAAATGACATAATAGCCAACAGAACAAATTAGGCAGAAGCTTACAGAACATTGGTGCGCGTCAGCAACCTGAGTGGGACACTCTATGTCCAGCATATGATCATAACTCAAATCCAGTAATCAGTAGCATGCTCAGTATATCAGTGTCAATATATCCACATTAATACAACTATTAAACCAAGTACATAATAAGGGCCTAGATGTTTAGTTATAGTTCTTTACATTGGTATCCAAGTCCAATTACAGATAGAATTTCAAAAGTTCAATTATAGCATCACAGGCATTCATAGACATACCTGATTGCATCTTCAACCTCATTATACACAAAGGAACTCATAGGTCCCCATGTGTCACAATAATCATAGCATATTCCCCTTGTTAACATTTGTATTCATAATATCAATATATCATTTGTTTGTCACTATCCAGTCATTTAAGGAACAAGTACATAATCACTTCACATACTTGCCTCATTTCAGCTCCATGTCAATCATGGTTCAACTCTTTAACAAATAAGGTATGGAGAACTTTTCTCATAATTAAAGCATTATATCAAACAACTTCATCACTTCAAATTATCGACTCATCAGTATAATAAAATATTAATCCAACTACCATATTTAAGAAACTTAAGCCTATTCAGCCAATTCTAGATAAACATGCTACAAACACGAATTCTCAATAAATCAAGTACTAGCATTATACCATACTCAATTCAAATCTAGACATTTAATTGATACAATTCAATAAGTTTATCAATTCCAAATCCAAACCCTTATAGCCTTTAACACTTAATCAATCACATTTACAATCAATTAAACTTTATAACTAGGTGTTACATGCATTATTTACACATATGCGACCTAATCACCTCTTTTGAACTTATGTATAGGTTCAGCCTATATATATGTATCTAGGCTATGCCAATTTCAATCATGTAATTAAGCTTACCATTACTCAATTCAGACATAGTTTAAATATATTGCTCATTATTCCTATTAAACTTACTAATCATTTAGTTAATCATTTAATTATACAATCATACTTTAATTTTTCATATTTCAAGCTCTAATACACTAATTGCACCTCCAATTACTTAGTTAGGTTTAATTTGTTATATGCATAATCATATATCAAACAATGTACCATTCTTTAACACTTAAGATCATGTATTGACTCATTAATATTTCACTTTACCGATCAAAACTTTTCACGTCTTTATTCTTGCATAAATCCTATGCGTGCATATTAGAGATCATGCCTTCATAAATTTTTATTTATCAATGTGTAACTACAACCCCAAGCATGGCAATATCATTCAATGCTTGTATATTTAATTAGGCATCATACAATAAAATATCTTAGCTCATTCAAATGAAGGACCAATCAAATCTCACCTTAGTTAAGTTCATTCCATCATGTAATCATGCAATGCATAGAATTAAACTTTAATAGATTATATGGAGTATAATTAAGTAATAACACCCAATTAAAATCAACTAACCATGGTTCATATCCTACGTATTCACTTTTAATGTTTATATGAGATTTTAACCTTATTTAAAGAAGATTCTAAAGGAAATCACATCAAAGATACATTAGGTATGCATTTAGAGTGTTTAACCCTCATTAGAAGGTCAAAAATACAAATTTGTACTGTGAGAGTCAGGAGAATCCACGGCCTGGGCGTGGTCTCTAAAATTTCCACAGCCTGGGCGTGTCAGCATTTTGTGCTCAAACCAATTTTGGTATTTAGATCATAACTTGAGTTTTAGGCATCCAAATTAGGCACAAGAAGATGTGTTGGAGATCTAACAAGTAAATCTAAAACTTCCAGGAAGGACACTAGTCATTATCTGGACATATTAAGGGCCAAAATGGCCAATTAATCTAAACATATAAGTTTGATTTCATGACAGAACCAGTTTTGGTATTCAGATCATAAAATAAGCTATGAATATCCAAATTAGACACAAGAAGATGTTTTAAAAAGCTAAGAAGTAGAGCTAAAACTTTTGTGAAGAGCTTAAATATAGATTAATAGCATAAAGGGTCGAAAAATAAGTTATAAAGCGACCAAATAACATATTCAGCATCAAAATTTATCAATTCATGCAATTCATATGAAAATTTCTAATTTTACACTTAAAAACATCATTTCTCAAAATTAATGAATTAGAGAAGAAGGATGTTTATGATCACCAACATCAATAAATGGAAGCAAACTAAACATATATTTGCATAATACAAACCTTAGATTGCACAATAGCAACTCAACTTCACAATCATGCCTTCTTTTTGCCCTTATTAACCTCAGAAGGTCCACCCTTCTCTTGATTATGCAATCCTTATATGATCATAGCCCACTTGAACCTTAAATCACTACTTTAATGTTACTAAATCTCAATTTATCATTTGATTGCAGGTTTCCATGGTGGAGATCATAGGAATGGAAGAAGAGCTTCTTCCTTCTCTCCCTTTCTCTCTTTCTCTCTTTTCTCTCTTGAGTGAGTGTGAAGAGGGCAACACTCTCTTCTTAGAAGAGGGTTTCGATCACTCTTCTTAGATTAGGTTAACAAATTTTATTTTATTTTTTATTTTTTTTGAATCACACAAAATAGCCCAAAGTCAATAAGCCCACTTACTTAATGAAACTCATTTAATTAAATACTCATAATAGATTAACGAAACATATAATTAAACTATATTTTAACAAATAATTCTTTAATACTATTAGTTATCAATAAATCAAATTTGAAAGTCAAATTCCAATAATTGACAATAAATACCAAATTGATTATTTTAATGTCCAATAAATAGGGAAAAATCATATCAATTGAGCAAAAATGTTCCTAGTTCAATTTTATCCCATTTTTAATCCTAATTCCACATATCTAGGTGCAATTAGATGCATGACATTAAATTTCATAACAAGGCTTCCTAAGGCACAACCTAACAATTTGCAATCCAAAAATCATTTTGTGCATGGAGAATTACACAAATAACATGCAATGCATGAATTACCATATAGACTGAATAATTATGAAAATATCCAAATTGAAAATCGTACCAAAACCCAATTTGGCACTAATTAGCAATCTAGTAACCTATTATTTGTAAATTCTAAAAAATCAAGGCATTACAGTCACTTCAAATGCTCGATTGGTCTGCGGCCTGTATGGTGAAGAGCGATGGTGCTGGATTCTGTACTTGGTCATCAGGACAGAGGCCTCTTTTTGGAAGTGAGACCCATTGTCTGTTATGATCTCAAAGGGAATTTTGTACCTACATATGATGTTCATTTGGATGAATTGAGCAACTTTTCTAGAGTTCAAAACATGGTAAGAGGTAGCTTCTACCCATTTAGTGAAGTAGTCGATGGCTACTAGGATGTACTCATATTAATTAGAGGACTTTGTAAAGATTCTGCCAATCACGTCAATCCCCCAAGTTGCAAAGGGCCATGGTGTGGTGATAGGGTGAAGAGCCATATGAGGCAATTTTTGAGCTTGGCATAAATCTGGCATTTATGACACTTCTGAACAAATTTGGTGCAGTCTGATCGCATGGTCAGCCAATAATAATTATAATTGGTGATATTATAGGCTAAAGCCATCTCGTTCATGTGGGGGCCTTCTTCTCCGCCATGTACCCATTCCATGATCTGTTCCCCCAAGTTAGAAAGGGCTATGGTGTAGTGATAGGGCGAAGAGCCATATGAAGTAATTTTTGAGCTTGGCATAAATCTAGCATTTATGACACTTCTGAACAAATTTGCCACAGTCTGATCGCATGGTCAACCAATAATAACCCTGATTGGCGATCTTATGGGCCAGAGTCATCTCGCTCATGGGGGGGCCTTCTTCTCTGCCATGTAACCATTACACGATTTGTTGAGCTTCTTGCTCGGTTAAGCAACTGAGACATGCCTGATTCCAAGTTCTTTGTATAGGATTCCATCCTTATAGAAGTAACTCTTTGATAATTTCAAGAGGGTCTTCTTGTTAGACTCAGAGGCACCTTTAGGGTATTCTTGTTTTTCTAACTAGTCTGAATATTCCAGTACTAAGGCTTACCATCAGTGAGTTGGAGATTGCAGCAATAGGTAAGTTATTGATGAATCTGAATATTCGGGGGTTTAATGACCATGTCGAGGCTAGCATCAACCATGGAGGCAAGTGTTGCTATTGCATTGGCAACTAATTCTTGGTCCGAGGCAAGTAGTGGAATGCTTATTCTTTAAATTAATGAGCCAATTGGTCTAGGTGTTGGAGGTATGGCATCAAATGTTATTCTTTGATCTTCCATTTCTTAAGTGCTTGAGAGACTATCAGGATGGAGTCCCCATAGACTATTAGATGTTTGACCTGAATGCTTAGAGCCGCTTCTAATCCAGCGATGTAGGCTTCATACTCCACCTCATTGTTAGTGACTTGGAATGTCAACTTAATGCTGAAAGGTAGTCGTTCTCCATTTGGAGTCATTAAGACCACACTGACACTATAACCCTGATGGTTAGAGGCCCCATCAAAGTACATCTTTCATTCATCTATCTGAATCTGTAGGATGTCCTCATCCAAAAATCTGATGTTTGCCACATTGGCATCACTGGGGATGTGGCTACGTGATTTGCTATCACGCTGCCTTTGATTGCCTTCTTCACAAAAAATTTCATATTGAATGCTGAAAAGATGGTAGCCCATTTAGCCATCTTACTATCCAGAATTAGCCTCTCCATAAGGAATTTCAAGGGACTTTGGTCAGCGGTGATGTGAGTGGTGTAAGAGCAGAGATAGTGCTGAAGTTTGATGCAAACTCATGCTAAGGCTAGGCTGAGCTATTCGATATTGCTGTACTTCAATTCTGCTTCTAGTATTCGCTTACTCAGATAGTAAATGACACTCTCTTTATGAGAATTGGGTGCTTCTTGTGCTAGCATAGCCCTGATGGCTTCCTCTGTTACTGATAAGTAGAGAAGGAGTGGCTTTCTAGGTCTAGGAGGCTGGAAAACCGAAGATTTGAGTAAGTATGGTTTGATTTGTTCAAAGGCTTTTTTGTACTTTTCATCCCAATTCTTCGGGATATCTTTTCTCAGTTTCTTGAAGATTGGCCCACAGGTGTCTGCTAACTATGAGACAAATTGACTGATGTACTGAAGGTGGCTTAAGAACCCCTAATCTCTTTTTCTGTCTTAGGAGCTTGCATCTTGATGATGGCTTTAGACTTTGAAGGGTCAATCTCAATCCATCTCTTGGATACCATGTAGCCTAATAAGATGCTAGATGGAGCTCCAAAGAGGCATTTGGTAGGGTTGAGTTTTAGATTGTATTGTCTGAGTTTGGAGAAGAACTGCTTGAGGGTAATTAGATGAATAGGCTCGTCCCTGGTGTGGACAACCATGTCATCAACATACACTTCTATGTTCTTATGCATGAGGTCATGGAAAATTATGGTAGCCATCCTTTGATAAGTGGCACCAACATTTTTTAGACCAAATGACATCATTTTGTATTAGAAAGTACCCCACTCTGTGATGAACAAAGTTTTTGGTTTATCTGGCTGATTGACTAGTATTTGATTATACCCCGCATAAAGATCTGACTGAAATCATGCTAGACCTTGCCATTCTGTCAAAAAGTAGGTCAATATGTGGTAGAGGGAAGTCATCCTTAGGGCATGCCTCGTTCATATCCCGATTGTCAATGCAAATTCTGATCTTGCCATCTTTCTCGAGAACTGGTACTATCTTGGTCGTGCATGTCGGATAATCAATGGCCTTAATGAAGTCGTTCTCTAGTAACTTGGCTATTTCCTCTTTGATTCTAAGAGAGATTTTCAGTTTCTGCCTCTGAAGTTTCTATTTCACTGGCTTGACATGATCATATGTGGGGATCTTGTGAACGACAATGTTAGGATCTATACCGGTCATATCACTAGCTGTCCAAGTGAAGCAATTTGAATATTGCCTGATGAACTCTGTTAACTCCTATTTACAGTCACATTCATGCACAACAAATGTATGCTTTGGTGCATTTTCTGTGCTAGTGTTTATTTGTTCTTTTGTTATATTTATTTCTTTTTTTTTATTTTTCTATTTTGCCAGCAATCTCATTCAGGGTGGGGAAAGGGTAACAAGAAAACTAAAACTTTTTATTATTGACAAAGGTGCCATGGTCAGCTTTTACATTGAGTTCTACAAAGAGGTCTCTTATCTCTGACAAGGAAGATAAAGAAGACTCAGAGGACTCGGAAGACTTGAAATCAAACTCTGACTCAGGTTTTGTTTGTGACTCATATTTAGGTTTAGGTAGAAGGAAGGTTAATCGCTTTACGTGCTCCTCTAGGTACCAATTCTATAAAGGTTTTTGGATGGGCTGTCACTTAATCAGTAATCATGTAGAGGTCGAAGAGAAATGTCTTTATGTTGTCCTTCCAATCAGTCTGAAGATTGAAGAGAGGCTCACGGTCTACAACTGAGAGCCTAACATCAAAGAGAAGTTCAAAACTAGGTATTGATTTCTTAGTTAAAGGGCAATACCATGGTTCTCGAAAGAAATAGTAGGGTTCTGATTCCCCTTCTTTGATAAAGTAACTGTTAAGGGTTTTAAAGTATATGTGCATAAGAATATCCCATGTTTCTCCTCTCATTATCACCTTCTACTTGGCATCTTCCGCCTTCTCTCGGTCTTCATCCGTCGGCTTGAATCCAAGACCAAAAGGAGGTTCTACAATTGGATATTTAGTAAAGGAGTCCATACCTTGCTGGTTGTAGTCTAGTCCCATTCCTAGAAAGTAACACATGTTTCTCAACATGTTAGCCACCATAGGGTTACTGTAGGGGTCAAAGTCCATTAGGAAAATTTCTTTACCTGGCTTTGCCTTGATAAATTGGGTAGAATCGAAAGAGAATCCTGACAATAGGTAGATTGCTAGTTCTATCTGAATCTCCTATAACACCCCCTTTCCAATCTCGTAGGACCAGAATAGGAGACGTTGCATTCTATTCGAAGGCATGTATAGTCCTACTAATTAGTACAAAACTAGTATCAACGGAAACATAATACAATAATTAAATGCTCAATTTGCAAAATCTTTAAAATATACAGCGAAAGTTTGAGTAATCCAACTTGCCAGAATAATTCGGTTATAAAAATTTGAGGAAAATTTAAAAAACTTTTAAATACAGTAGTGGTAACCCATTAAATATTTTTAAAATGTTAGGCGAATCCTTTAGCAAATCTCAAGTCTTCCCTTTGGAGATCCAATTAAGAAAATGAACAAACAAATTAATAAAACATGATCAAGGTGATAGTAAAGTCCTCAGGAGTCCTTTACACACACTCAATATTTTAATTCAATAAAATCAATATAAAAAGGAACCATCCTCAAATCCAAATTAAATTGATTCCAATACATCAAAAAGCCCAATCTCTAAATTGAAGTCCAAGTCCAGATGAAACAAACTAAGATCCTCAATAGTTTAAAGGAACAAACAATTATGTTTAGTAAATATAAACCCCCACACATTCAAACCAATGCTCTCATTATTTTTAAAACCCAGCACATGCCATGAATCTGTAGTAGAAACTCACTCAAATTTGGAAATAAAAGTCTTTCTCTAGCTACAGGTACTCACGATCCACAAAAAACAAAACTTCAACCGACGCGAGTTTAAAAAAACATCGCTCTGAGTATAAAACTCAGTAGTACTCAACAATATATTTGCATCACATAGCAACCATGTATGGTTCATTGAAACCATACATAATATCGATGTACATAGATCATTTATAATCAAGACATGCAAGGCATAAAAGCATATTACATAATTTAAGCATCTAAACAAAGCCATACGTATACATGTTGCATGCTATAACAGTTTCTCATAGTATGAGTGGTTATGCACACATTTCTATGATAATTTCCATACTACATAACCATACGGATTTCATTGCCACAATCTGCATGTTATAGATTCACATACACTAATCTATAGGTAACCTGTGTTGCAATAATTTGTCCATTGTGTTTATTATTAATATTTCACTCATTAATTCAAATAATTGGGCCTTAACAGTGACTCAGAAGAAATAGAAGTAGAACAGGTAACAGAATGGTGTTTGATAACAGTTAGACTAGCACTGGCTAACCAGTCTTTCACAATAGACTTAAAAAGTCTTGCACATATAGAATCAGTACAGTGTGTCCACTCGTCCTGAAGACACTCGTGTGTCTAGCGTATGATCATAGCGTAATTCATAGCATGCTTTATTTCACAAACACATAACCATATTCTAGCAACCACTCAACTAAGACCACAATAAGAGCCCATTAGTTCTTTTAGGTTATTGAGTTTAATTCCATTTCAATATTGACCATAAAATTTAGAACATTTGTTCTCATTTACACAAAAATAAATAGTGCAAGTCACTTGATTAAGACAACATTAATCCAAATATGTGTTAATCCAACACCACTCGATATAACAAGTAAGTAAGTGTACATGGTGCATAGCATTAAGCCTTCCATGACATAATTCCAAATTGATATTTCCAAGTCAAATTCACACATTTAGTTCATGGTAGTTCATATGTCAAGCAAATGAACATTACAATAGCAAAGCTCTAGTGTGTCTTCTAACATCTTATTACATTATGTAACTAAGCATACTATCACACACCAAGTTTAGCTCATATCATATGAAAGACCAATCACAACCCACCTAAATTAACGTTTATATCATCATGTAATCATGCAACACGTAACATTAGAATTGAATAGATCATCAGGATAATCAATTCATCAAATCATACTATTTACTGAAATTCTTCAATTTGATTTCACAGTCCAATATTAAGCCAAAGTTACCAATTTGTCACATTCAGACTTACATTCAATTCTTAGGTTGTATTAACTAGCACAATCAAGTAATAACTCTCAATTAGAATCAACCAAGCATGGTTTCTACCTTATGTGTTCTTATTTGACTTCCATTTGATATATTAGTCACATTTAAGGAAGATTCTAAAGATTACCACATCAAAGATACATGAGATACGCATTTAAAGTGTTTAGGCATCATTAAGAGGTAAAAAATACATATACACACTTAGAGAGTCAGGGGAGTCCACGGCCTGGGCGTGGCCTCTAAAATTTCCATAGCCTGGGCATGGCAGCACCTTGTGCTAGAACCAATTTGGTATTTAGGTCATATCGTGAGTTATAGGCATCCAAATTGGACACAAGAAGATGCATTGCAAAGCTAATAAGTAAACCTAGGACTCTAGTAAAATCTAGACATCTTAATAGTGAAAATGGGCAAAAAATATGGTTGTACAAGTTTGGTGCCATGATAGAACCAATTCTAGTGTTTAAATCACAACTTGAGCTACGGGTATCCAATTTAGACACAAAAAGATGTTTTGAAAAGCTGAGAAATAGAGCTACAAACTTTATGAACGGCTCAAATACAGACGGAAGACGTAAAGGATCCAAAAATAAGTTTGAAATAGACTCAATAATATATTCAGCATCAAAATTTATCAACTCATGCAATACATACAAAAATTCCAGATCTTACACTTAAAATCATCAAAATCCACAAATGAGAAAAGAATGATGTTATGATCACCAACACAATCAAACAAAATATATATTTGCAGAGTACAAACCTCAAAATCACACGATAGCAACTAACTTCGTAATTATGCCTTCCCTTTGCCATTGTCAACCCAAGAAGGTTCACCCTTCTCTATAGGCATGGAAATCAAAAACAAAAAACCACAAACAACCATTAGGGATTCATAATCTCCTAACAGCACTAGCTTAAAAAATATTATCAGATTAGAAACAACATATGGATTGCAGAAATGGATCTTACCTTGATTATGGAATGCCTTCAATGATCACAACCTAATTGCACCTTAATCTTCTAGCTTAAATCACCACTCTAATACCACTTATTCTCTCAACTTGTTATTTGATTATAGATTCTAATGATGGAAGATTGTAAGAATGGAAGATGAACTTCTTTGTCTTCCTCTATCTTCCTTTCTCTTCATGCTTGTGTGTGGGTGCGTTGGTGAAGGTGGCGGCACTCTCTCATCTAAAATGAGAGTGTCGACCACTCTTATTAGATTTAGGGTAACTCTTTTTTTATTTTGTTTTATTATTATTTTTTTCCTGAAGCCCACAATCTAATAAGCCCAATATATAACCAAACCCATTTAATAAATACCCATAGATAGATATTAAATTTATATATGTATAAACCTATATTTTAAGTAATCTTTTTTTATAATTATACTTAACAAAAATCAATAACTCATATCTTAAAAATCAAATCCCAATCCCAATATATAGGTGCAATTAGAACTGCATCACATTAAATTTCATAACAAGGCTTTCCGAGGTAAAGATTCACAGTTTGCAATCCAGAAATTTTTTTATACATGAACCAATAAATAAATAACATGCGATGCATGAATCACTATTCAGACTCAGTAGTAATGAAATAACCTATCCCAAGTTCCAAAAGTTAGTGCATTACAACTCTCCCCTCCTTAAGAAAATTTCTTCCTCGAAATTTACCAGAGGCAAAAAGTTGAGGATACTGAGCTCACATAACCTCCTCACTTTCCTAGGTAGCTTTCTCATTCTTATGATTCCTCCATAAGACTTTAATAAGAGGGACTCTTGTTTCTCAACTCTTTGATCTCTATGGCTAAAATCTTCACTGGCTCCTCCTCGTAAGTCAAATCTGGTTGGATACTGATTGACTCTACTGTAACCACAAGGGAAGGATCTGAAAGGCATTTCCTCAGCATTGACACATGGAAGACATTATGGATCTTATCAAGATCTGGAGGTAAGGCTAATCTGTATGCCAATGGACCCACACGATCTATAATCTCATATGGACCAATGAACCTAGGACTCAGCTTACCCTTCTTACCAAATCTCAGAACTTTCTTCGACGGTGACACTTAAGAAACACTTTCTCACCAACAACATACACGATATCCTCTCTTTTCAAATCTGCATATGATTTTTACCAATCAGACGTAGCCTTCAACCTATCTCTAATGAGAATCACCTTCTCTTCTATCTCATGAAGTATCTCTGGTCCAACAATTTTACCCTCACTGAGCTCAGACCAACAAAGTGGAGTCCTACATCTCCTACCGTATAGAGCCTCAAAAGGTGTCATACCAATACTCGATTGATAATTATTATTATAGGCAAACTCTGCTAATTTGATGTACATCTCCCAGCTACCCTCGAAATCAATGACACATGCTCTAAGCATATCTTCCAAAATCTGTATTATCCATTCTGACTACCTGTTTGTTTGCGGATGAAAAGCCGTACTAAAATGCAATTTAGTACCCATCGCCTCATGAAATTTCTTCTAGAACTTGGAAGTAAACCTTAGATCCCAGTCAAATATGATGGGCGAAGGAACACTATACAATCGAACTATCTCATCAATATATAGTTCCGCATACTATTCAAGAGAGAAATCTATCCTTACAGGAAGAAATTGAGCTAACATATTCAAACAATCAACTACTACCCAAACGACCTCTTTCTTCCTCAGAGAAAGTGGTAAGCTAATCACAAAATCCATCGATATCCTATCCCACTTCCACTCAGGAATTGAAATAGGATGCATCAATCCTGACCAAACTTGATGTTCTTTTTTCACCTGTTGACAAGTCAGACATCTGGTTACAAAGTCTATAATCTCTCTCTTCATAGCTGGCCACTAATCATGGAAATAATCAAAGAAGGAGGTGAAACATGATTTAGTGCATAATCTAACATATCTAAGCTATGAATTTCACTTATTAATTCACTAAACCAAATTGACAACTTACTTGATTTGTAGTAATTCTCCAAAGTACTTGAATTTTATCACCAATTCTCACTTCTCTAAGTTAATTCTTCAAGTTTTATCACCTTTCTATGGTTTGATTTGGTTAATTTGTGTTACTTTTGGTAGTAGAGGGGGAAGAAAGAAAACTGGTGGAGAGGGAGAGGAGTTGGCGTTGGAGAATGGAGAGGAAGAAGAAGAAGTGATAGGTAGATAAGCTTTGTTGACCAAGTCAACAAGCCAATGTTGCCAATTCACCAAAATTTGACAAGTCTACGGCTTACATCAAGTCAAGGTATTCTAATCTAAAGGCTCTAAATATTCATCAATAAATTCTCTTTCAAATATTACTTAACTCAACCAATTAATTAAATTAATTCCACAAAAATAATTCCTCAATTATTTCTTAATATACTACACTAGAAAATAATATTCATTAGTTGCCCAATTCTCCAAAAATATTTATGAAACATTTTCTACCCACTTAAATCATGGAAACATGCTCCAAAAATATTAAATAAAATATTAGACACATGTAGTAATTTTTTCGAGCTGAAATAATACCATGACCTAGACCGATGGTACATTTTTCAGTGGTTTCCAGTCAATCACTGCTTCGACTTTCTTCAGATCTACCTTGATACCCTCAACTGATATGATGTGACCCAGAAATGCTATTTTTGTGAACGAGAAGTCACATTTACTAAATTTAGCATAAAGCTGCTTCTCCCTCAGAGTTTGCAGTACTATTTTCAGATGTTGGTCATGTTCAACCTTACTCCTTGAGTACACGAGGATATCATCAATGAATACCACAACAAATCGGTCAAGGTAAGGGTGAAATACCCAATTCATCAAATTCATAAACACAACATAAGCATTAGTTAACTCGAATGGCATTACCAAAACCTCATAATGCCCATAATGAGTCCGAAAAGCAATCTCAGGTACGTCCAACTCCTTCACTCTAAGCAGATGATACCAAGAACTTAAGTCTATCTTTGAAAAGATGCACGCTCCTCTTAGCTAGTCAAATAGATCACCAATCCATGGTAATGGATATTTATTCTTCATGATTACCTTGTTTAGCTATCTGTAGTCAATACACAACCTTATGGATCCATCTTTCTTCTTTACAAAAAGAGTAGGTGCACCCCAAGGGAAGACGCTCAAATGAATAAACCCTTTATTGAGCAATTCCTGAATTTGAGTTTTCAACTCTTTCAATTTTATAGGTGCCATCCGATACAAAGCAATAGATATTGGAGCAGTACCTTAAATTAGCTCAATGCTGAATTCTACCTCTCTGTCCGGAGCCAATCCAGGTAAGTCATCTGGAAACACATATGGAAAGTCCCGAATGGTAGGTACATCTTGCCCACTAGGATTCTCTTTCCTCGATTCAAGCACATAGGCTAAGAAAGCCTCATAACCCGGTCAAATCAACTTCTTAGCTACAATAGCTGAGATCACATTAGAGTGAAAGTCTACCCTCTCACCCACAAATAAAATCTCCTCAGTTGAAGGTGTCTGGAGTGTGATCCTTTTATGCCTGTAGTC
Source organism: Jatropha podagrica (assembly GCA_947857235.1). Taxonomy (NCBI): domain Eukaryota; kingdom Viridiplantae; phylum Streptophyta; class Magnoliopsida; order Malpighiales; family Euphorbiaceae; genus Jatropha; species Jatropha podagrica. The sequence continues at coordinate 21,389 of CANUEP010003735.1, forward strand.
AATGACTACTTCATGTCTTGACAACCACTCCATGCCTAGTATGACATCAAACTCCCGAAATGGCAATTCGATGAAATCACCCATGAACACGTGTCTATGAATCATCAAAGACAATCCTTATAAACTCAAACAACTATCACACTATCTCCTAAAGGATTAGTAACTCCTATACTCTAATCCAAAACATCACTGCACAAATTGCTCAATATACGTAGATGCATGCAGATATAAGAATGAGTAGAACCCGGATATACCAAAATAGGTACAGAGGTACCAAGAATAGAAAACATAGCAACTATAACATCTAGTGCATCTTGATCCTCTTTTCCTTTCATAGCACACTCTAGCTAGAGTCTTAAACTCAAGTCTGTCAACTATCTCTGAAGCTCCTCTTTGTCCTCCATTACCAACTGCACCTCTACCCCTGCCTCTAGGTGCTGCAGGAGTAGACCTAATTGACTGTTGACCATAACCAAATCAGACAATCTCTAATCATGTGCTCAAGAGAACCACATTTCAAGCAAGCATTAGAAGCTTTCCAACAAATACCCTATGCTTTTTACCACAAGAAGTACAAGTTAGAACATCAGTGCGAATAGTATCACCTGCACTAGTAACTGAAGTGATCTGAGTTTGTCTGCTAGCATGACTCTGTCCTTGTTTTTGAACTTGTCTACAACCTGATGGCGGTGGTCCTCTATGCCTCTTACTAGAAGTATGCACTGTAGAAGTTTGTCCAAAAGATGCACTATGAAAACTCTTTTGATCACTTCTCTATCTCCTAGCCTCTTGATGAATCTTCACTTCTTCAAGCTCTAATGCATCAGACACCAAAGCAGATAACTGAGTGTGGTGGTGTGGAATCAATGAAAACTTTAGCTCATCGTGAAGTCCTTGTCTAAACTGATAACATCTCTCTGCTTCATTGGGAATCAACTCTGAAGCATATTTCCTCAGTCAGAGAAACTCTTGCTCACACTCTAAGGCTGTCATCTTGCCCTGTTTCAGTTCTAGAAACTCTACCTTCCTACGCTCAGTGTACAAAGTGCCCACATACTTCTTTTTGAACTCAGTCAAAAAGAGATCCCAAGTTCTTTGCTCAGCCTCGATGTCTTCGAAGGGGTAGACCAACAGTGATAAGCTGCCTCCTTCAACAGGAAGTAGCATAGATCAAACTATCAGTAGGAGAACAATGCAACTGCTCTAACACTCTCTTAGTGTTTTCTAGCTAAAACTCAGCACCACTAGCATCATCCTCCTTTGTGTCTTTAAAATCCACTGTGCCATACTTACGTAGTTTATCAATAGGAGGTTGACGAACAACTGCTAGAAAAACTGGGGCTTGATTTGCAACATGGTTAAGAACATATGCAAGCCATTGCAATAACAAATCTTGCCCTTGAGCTATTGGACCACTAGAGCAGGTCCTACAGCTGATGCATATGCACCTACTGAATCTCTAGCTTTAGCACCATTAGGAGGAACATAACTGTTAACCTCCTTATCATTAGCATGCTGAGAACCTGAAGACATCATGTCAGTGCTACAAAGCACAAGATCTGCATCAGAGTAAAGTTCATCCCAGACTAAAAGAATGGCATGTGCTAATAACTATATAATTCTCACTTTTGAAAACTCACACCCAATCTCCCAAATAAGTTAAATAAAATAGGTTAAATAACATGGTCAAACCATGTAAATTAAACCAAAACCAACTAAACCAGTAGCTCTGCTACCATTGAATGTAACACCCCCTTTTCCGATCTCATAGGACTAGAACAGTGGATGTTGCGTTCTGTGTCAGAGGCACGTACAATCCTACTTATTAGTACAAAACTAGTATCAGTGGAAACATAATACAATAATTAAATGCTCAGTTTACAAAACCTTTAAAATATACAATGAAAGTCTTAGCAATCCAACCTGCTAAAATAATTCGATTATAAAAATTCGAGGAAAATTTAACAACTTTAAATACAGTACTGGTAACGCATTAAACATTTCTAAAATGTTAGGCAAATCCTTTAGACAATCTCAATTCTTCCCTTCGGAGATCCAATTAAGAAAATGAACAAACAAATTAATAAAACATGATCAAGGTGATAGTAAAGGCCTCACGAGTCCTTTACACACAAACTTAATATTTCAATTCAATAAAACGAATCTAAAAAGGAACCATCCTCAAATCCAAATTAAATTGATCCCAATACATCAAAAGTCCAATCTCTAAATTGAAGTCCAAGTCCAGATGAAACAAATCAAGATCCTCAAGAATTTAAAGGAATAAACAATTTTGTTTAGTGAAACATAAACCTCACACATTCAACCAATGCTCCTATTATTTTTAAAACCTAGCACATGCCATGAGTCTGCAGTAGAGAGTCACTCAAATTTGGAAATAGAAGTCTCTCTTTGGCTACAGGTACTCACAATCCACAACAAACAAATCTTCAACCTACGCGAGTTTAAAAAAACATCGCGCTGAGTATATAATTTAGTGGTACTCAACAACATATATGCATCATATAACAACTAGGTATGGTTCATTGAAACCATACACAATATCGTTATACATATATAATTTATATTCAAGACATGCAAAGCATAAAAGCATATTACTTAATTTAAGCATCTAAACCAAGTCAAATGTATACATGTTGCATGTTGCAACAGTTTCTCACAGTACGAGTGGTTATGTACACATTTCTATAATAATTTGCATACTATATAACCATACGGATTTCATTGCCACAATCTGCATGTTATAGATTCACATACACTAATCTGTAGGTAACCTGTGTTGCAATAATTTGTCCATTGTGTTTATTATTAATATTTCACTTATTAATTCAAATAATTGGGCCTTAACAGTGACTCAGAAGAAATAGAAGTTGAACAGGTAACAGAATGGTGTTTGATAACAGTTAGACTAGCACTGGCTAATCAGTCTTTCACAATAGACTTAAAAAGTCTTGCACATATAGAATCAGTAGAGTGCGTCCACTCATCCTGAAGACACTCATATGTCTGGCATATGATCATAGCACAATCCATAGCATGCTTTATTTCACCAACACATGACCATATTCTAGCAAACACTCAACTAAGACCACAATAAATTCATTAAGATAATCATTTCATCAAATCATACCATTTACTTAAATTCTTCAATTTGATTTCACAGTCCAATATTAAGCCAAAGTTACCAATTTGTCACATTCAGACTTACATTCAATTCTTAGGTTGTATTAACTAGCACAATCTAGCAATAACTCTCAATTAGAATCAACCAAGCATGGTTTCTATCTTATGAGTTCTTATTTAACTTCCATTTGATATATTAGTCACATTTAAGGAAGATTCTAAAGATTACCACATCAAGGATACATTAGATATGCATTTAGAGTGTTTTGACATCATTAGGAGGTCAAAAATACACAAACACACTTTGAGAGTTAGGAGAGTCCATGTCCTAAGCATGGTATATGAAATTTCCATGGCCTGGGCATGGTAGCACCTTGTGCTAGAACCAATTTGGTATTTAGGTCATATCATGAGTTATAGGCATCCAAATTGGACACACGAAGATGCGTTGGAAAGCTAATAAGTAAACCTACAACTTTTATGAAGGACTCTAGTAAAATCTGGACATCTTAATGGTCAAAACAGGCAAACAATATGATTGTACAAGTTAGGTGCCATGACAGAACCAATTCTGGTGTGTAAATCACAACTGAGCTACAAGTATCCAATTTAGACACAAAAAGATGTTTTAAAAAGCTAAGAAATAGAGCTACAACTTTTATGATGGGCTCAAATGCAGATGAAAGGCATAAAGGGTTCAAAAATAAGTTTAAAATATACTCAACGACATATTCAGCATCAAAATTTATCAACTATGCAATACATACAAAAATTTCAGATTTTACACATAAATGAGAAAAGAATGATGTTATAATCACCAACACTAACAAACAAAATCAAACAAAACATATATTTGCATAGTACAAACCTCAAAATCACATGATAGCAACTAATTCATAATTATGCCTTCCCTTTGCCATTGTCAACCCAAGAAGGTTCACCTTCCCTATAGGCATGAAAATCAAAAACAAAACACCACAAACAACCATTAGGGATTCATAATCTCCTAACAACACCAACTTCAAAAATTTGATCATATTACAAACAACATATGGATTGCAGAAATGGATCTTACCTTGATTATGGAATGCCTTCAATGATCACAACCTAATTGCACCTTAATCTTGTAGCTCAAATCACCACTCTAATACCACTTATTCTCTCAACTTGTTATTTGATTATAAATTCTAATGATGGAAGATTGTAAGAATGGAAGACGAACTTCTTTGTCTTCCTCTATCTCCCTTTCTCTTCATGCTTATGTGTGGGTGTGTTGGTGAAGGCGGCAGCACTCTCTCATCTAAAATGAGAGTGTCGACCACTCTTATTAGATTTAGGGTAACTCTTTTTTTATTTTGTTTTATTATTATTTTGTTCTTAAAGCACACAATCTAATAAGCCCAGTATAACCAAACCCTTTTAATAAATACCCATAGATAGATATTAAATTTATATACATATAAATCTATGTTTTAAGTAATCCCTTTGTATAATAATACTTAACAACAATCAATAACTCATATCTTAAAAATCAAATCCCAATCCCAATATATAGGGGCAATTAGAACTGCATCACATTAAATTTCATAACTAAAGATTCACAGTTTGCAATCCAGAAATCTTTCTGTGCATGAACCAACAAATAAATAACATGCAATGCATGAATCACTATTCAGACTCAGTAGTAATGAAATAACCTATCTCAACCTCCAAAAATTAGGGTGTTACATCTGCAGTAATGGGGCCAAAGAGGGACCTTCATATTTTCCTTCCAAGTCCCCGTTGATTGTTACCACTATGTTCCCATGGAAAAATTTTAGCTTTTGATGTAAGGAGGAGGCTACCACCTTAGCCTTATGAATCCATAACCTTCCTAGGAGGAGGTTGAAGTAGGCTGGGACATCTACCACTTGGAAAGGGATAGTCATTACTGTGGGTACAATCGTGACCTCGACCTTAGCCACACCCAATACTTCCTATCTGGTGTCGTCATATGCCCTCACTATCTGATCAAATGGCATAAAGTCTTTAGCAGTTAACCCTAGACAACTAGCTACTTTCAGGGGACATACATTCAATGCTAACCCCTTATCTACCAGAACCATAGGCACTGTCTTATCCCTAGTTTAGACTGTGACATAAAGAGCATGATTGTGATCTCCTCCAACTAGGATCTCATGGTCTGAAAAGTAGAGAGCCTTTGCTAGAGGGCTTCTGGTGATGGAAGCTACCAAAGCTTCTAGAGTGATATTAGCAATTTTCTGACACTAATTCTTTACCTTTATCAAAGCTTGGTAGTGCACAAAGGAAGACTGAATTAACCCCCATATAGAAATGTTGGCCTTAGTTTTCTTTAGCTGTTCCAAAACCACATTCTCAGGCTAAGATCCGGAGCTTAAACTAGGCAAGTCTTTGGCCAAGGTAACTGGATTAGGCAAAGCTTTAGGAGGAGGAGATGGGTATTGTCTCCCGCTTTGGGTGATGTCATTAATTTCCTCAACCACATCATTTAGGTCTATAACGTAGCATGAGTTATCCATGATTGGGTGGATCAGGGAGAGCAAGTCAGAATCTAGCTCCTTTTTGAATAGTTTTGAAGTTGAGGTAGTGGGTTAATGTTTACGTTAAGTCTAGGTTGTACAAGGAATATTTGGTCACTCTCCACCAGGTCCTGGATCTTATCTGTCGGGTTCTTACAGTCTTCAGTCTTGTGTCAAGCTCCTTGATGGAAAGAGTAGAAGGAGTTTACGTAGTAGTTCTTTGGAACTGGATTTGGTAGAGGTATAGGTTCCATGGGCTATATCAACTTGTCATCCACAGCCTTTTGGAAGATAAATGAGAGAGAAACTCCAAGATCCATGAAGTTTCATCTGTCTAGCCGAGCAACTGGTCTTGGTCATCTTATGATAAAGGGGGAGAAGGATTCCTAGGCTCCCTGCTTGGTAGTCTCCAAATCTCTTCTAGTAAAGTCAACCTCTACATTGTAGTGATACTACTATTTGAAGGCATTATAGATCTCATCCCAGGTCTTCTTCTTGGCATTGTTCATGGTAACAAACCATCAAAGAGCAACACCGGTGAGGAATTGCTGGAAGATTTGAGCTAGGAGCTCATTATTCACACCAAGAGGAGTGACGACACCGACATACATTTTCAAGTGAGTCTTAGGGCATGTGGTGCCATCAAACTTGTCCATGGTAGGCATCTTGGACTTAGCAGGCCTCTAGAAAGAGTGGGAGAGAGTCTACATCAATCAAGTCTTTGTACTTCTTGATTTTTTTAGAAACTTCTCAAAGGAATCCATCTTCATGATCATCTTTTTAACCTTTAGAGAAGCAGAATCATCCCCTGTCTAGCTCAAGGTGACAGTAGCATTGGAAGTGGCTCCTATCTTAAGAATTGACCCTCAGGTAGTCTGATCACCATTGGGTGGAATCACCGATTGTTCATTAGTTCCCACGGTCTAGTTAGGAGGAGCATTGTCTTTCTGACTTGTTGTAATGAAAGTATTGACTTCCCCCTGAATAGTCTCTATCTAGGCAGCAATGGTATTTTGGAAGGAAGAATTCTAACTCTATTACCATAGTACGAAAACAATTTTCTTATTCCCGAAGCATCTCTTCCCTCAATGATCTAAAATCATTAGGTAGAGCCATTTGTTATTGTCGTTCTCTAGTAGAAGCAAACAAAGAAGGGTATTAGTGCATATTTGTTGCAGGAGTTCTATGCTCAAGTCAGGGTTGAGGTTTTTGGAAGCATGGTGTACTTAGATCTGGTTTGAGGCTTTTGGTGAAGTTGGAAGTAATGCACAACCCAAGATTTGATGGCATGACTTGGGTATTGCCCCTGGTTTGAGGAATGAAAATGCTTAAGTCTAATCTAACGCTTTCTAATAACTTAGGGTGCTCAGGTCTGTTTTAAGGCCTTTTGCAATTGAGGTGCTCAAGTCAGGTTTAAGCTTTTGGATAGGAGGAAGTAATGCACGAGCCAAGATTTGGGGCATGACTCGGGCATTGCCCCTAGTTTGGGAGATGAAGGTGCTCAGGACATGTTTGAGGCTTGGGTAAGCTGAGGAGCTCAAGTCTGATTTCAGGCTTTTGGACATTGAGGTGCTCATGTCTATTTTGAGGTTTTTGGATAGGAGGAAGCAATGCACGAGCCAAGATTTGAGGGCATGACTCGAGCGTTGCCCCAGTTTAGGAAATGAAGGTGCTTAGGTCCGATCCAAGGCTTTGAGGTGCTCAAGTCTGTTTTGAGGTTTTTTTGGTATTTTGAGGTGCTCAGGTCTATTTTGAGGCTTTTTGGTATTTTGAGGTGCTCAAGTCTAATTTGATGCTTTTTAGTATTTTGAGGTGCTCAGGTCTGTTTTAAGGCTTTTGGAAATTGAGATGTTTAGGTTAGATTTGAGGCTTTGGATAAGATCAGATATATTTTCTCGGGTGGGGATTAGTATTTTGGTTACCACTGGTTGGTGTTTCAGTTACCACTCTTTGGTGTTTTAGTAACCACTCTTGGTGTTTTAGGTTGACCACTGGATTGGCGTTTAGGTTACCACTGTGTAGTCTCTTGGCCCATAACATGAAATGTGTGAGTGCATGAATGTTATGCCAAAATGGTTTCATGAAATAGGGTGCATATAATCCTAAGGATTGGATCTAGGGTCAATACATGCTTTTGGTGGATTAGTTTGAGGGTCCCATCTATTAGAGTTGGTTTATATCTCATCATTTGACCATGTCGTATCAAATGCAATGATTGGTACGCCAAACCCTTTTCCCTACCGTAAGGAACGGAGGTGCACTGGATGAGTGAGCAGCTTTCTTGACCCGGGATATCTCTAAGTAAGATTGCACCAAAGTGATAATAGCAACTCAATTTGCTTAATTTAATCATGGGAAAAGATCCCAAATGATGCATCTGTATGTATGCATGGTGATTTTCAAATTAAGCCCAAACTGGAGATCCAAAACCTACTTGGTAATCCTCTTACTACATTTTTCAATTTTCAAAAATGTTTTAAGGTCCCTAGCAGAGTCGCCAGCCTATGAGCCCACTCTCGGGTGACTGGACGGTCCCATTGGTCAGTTCGTCACAGAAGAAACTGGAAAATCAAGAGACTAGTTGGAACCCTACTGTGGTCCTTTCCCGATTTGTTTTAGTTTAACCCTGTATGCTGCTAGGTTGTCTGATCAATTGATCTATTACCAATTTTTATCAATTTTATGACTCTATTTAGTGCTCAAGTGATGTCTGGTTGGCTCTTTGGAGCGCTTTGATTATGTGTGTTATGTGAGACTCCTTTTGTGTGCCACAATGGATAAAATGCACTAGCCTCGAATCATTGCGTTCGGGGACTAGGTTTTCAATTTCATTGTGTGGATTCAACACTTTGGGTCTAAATTGAAAATCAAAACCATTATTTTGCATGAATTTCAAATTATCAATGCATGGACATACTCATAATGCATGTCAATATTAGGAATATAGTGTATTAAAAAGTAAGCAATTGTGATAAAGGTGTGTATTTTAGAGGAATCAAGGGCCCACTACTTAGGATAAAATTCGTAGGTACGCCTTCGTACCTCGTTTGTATGAGGATCAGGGAGCATGAAGTCTAGCATCAATCAAGATGGTAGGGTTTTGAAGGTGCCACTCTTAGAGTGGGCTTACTGTTGTGCTGGCTGTTTTCAAGCTTTGTTTGAAAAATGGTTTTTAGATTTTACTGGACGAACCAGGCTTACTTTTCCATACAGACCGATCTTCAAGCATGCATAGTGTCAGAGAGACCGGGTATGACCTGCCGAATGGATCGAGCTTAATTGATGCAGTCTAAGTTTAGTGACTATACCCTCATGACGCGGCTTGATCGAAGCGCCATAGTGTGTTGTCGACTAAGGAGGTCAAGTCTTCCTCCAAATATAAGCTAAAGTAGGGCATGAGGACCCTTATTAGAGTCATATATAATATTATCAAATAATGAATTATTAATCAATGGCTAGATTTGATTAACAATTAACCACCTAACTAGTAGCTTCAGGCTATGGAAGGTCAAAGTGTGAGTGAAAGTTGAAAGGATCGACTTTTGAGAGCCAAGTTGGGCTTTAAACTCAACTATGGAAGATGAGCAAAGTCAGATTTTATGGTACTAGAATCATGATAGAGAGTATGAGAGTTGTTGACGCTTGAGAAGCGCTTGATCAAGCAACAAGAGGCGCTTGTAAATGAGGGGGAGTGTGCCTTTTATAAGCTAAGGGGGTGGCTGAGCCGACCACCCCTAAATCGGCGCCGGAGATCTATTTTCTGGCACTAGCTCTGGTGAGGAGTCCTGGCGGCAACCTAAACGGCATCACCACTGGGCAAGTCGACGCCGATTGAGACAAATTACTAGGATGCCCCTCCCCTTTGGTATTTAAATACTTTAGCTTTAGGGAGTCCGTTCAAGGCCCAAACGACATCCGATCAAGATGATTCTTATGTCGTTGGTACCGTAGTAGAATTCCCTATAGCTTGGTGCTGAAATCATGGTAAACAATGCTATCACTTTGGGTGAAATTTCAATCATAGGAGATCACCTGAGTAGTCTCTTGTGCTTAGGAGATCACCGAAGTGGTGTTTCGGCCATAGGAGATCACCTATTGTGATTATTTTCCTATAGGAGATCGCCTACTGCACTTAGTGTTCCCCTAGCCCTCTTTTATTTGCCTAAGCAATATTTTTTACCATGATTTTAGCACAGAGCTTTGGGAAATTTCACTACATTTCAATGGTGTGAGAATCAACTCGATGGGATATTGTTTAGGCCTCGAACGGACCCCTTGAAGCCCTAAAACCATAAATACAAAGGGCAACGGTAGGTGTAGACACTCAAATTTTGCCCCTAAAAGGTTCAGTGATAATAAACAGTTTTCTTTCCATAAAATTAGATTGGGATTCCCAATCGCTTATTTCTTAGATCAATGGTCTGTGGCTAAGATTATCCATGTGTTTAACTATTTTTACTTTTTCGGGTTATCGAGTATTTCGCGATGAAATGGGCCTAGAAAGTTTGTAAGGCTCACTTGGCACACATTTCAGTCCATCACCTCATTTTGCATATTACTCAGAATGATTTAGTAAAAGTGAACCCAGTCCCATTATGGGGCTAGACAACTAGTGTTAATGGTAACGAACTCAACCTAAAGATTCAAAGACAACTAGTGTTAACCTTTGATCTAAGTTGAGATTTTATTGCTTAATCAATCTAAAACCCCACTTAGATAAGTCAAAAGTTCTGAAAACACATCTTAATCTTAAATCTCGGACTATTGGATCAAGAGCAAACTGTTTGGGTTTCTTCATCAATTTTTGAATAAATCTTCAAAGAATTCTCAAAGATAGTTTCTAAGAAGCCTAATCTTATTCCTTCACCCTTTTCTTTCTTTTTTCGATGCTTTGAGCACCTCTTTGGGTTTGGTATAGAGGGAAACCAAGGATCAATCAATAAAGGGTCTCTTCACCTCTTTAGGGTGCGACACAAGCCACTAGCTAGCCTAGATCCTCTATTCTTGACTTTTTCTTTATCTAAAACATTTCTGATTTGGGAAGGGCCTTGCATCATTATGTAAGGCATAGTTCATACTCATGTGGCGCATGCTATAGCCCCTACAGCGCTAGGCCCTTCGTTTTAGAGGATTAGAATGATTAAAAATCAACAAATGCTCGTTTTTTGAACAATCAGGGACTAAGCTCTAACCTTAAAAGGATTGGAATGTGTATTCAATCACAAATGGATCAAATAAATAATAAAATAAGATTGGGAGCAGTGATTGGTGAATTTGTTCATCACCCTTGATCAACATTAAGACCATGCGCTTAACTCTTGATTGACCATTTAAATTCATGTCTCTTAATTATTGTTATTCGCTTTTCCAGCATTTGATTATTCTGTCCTTTTAATTTTATGCCTTTAAGTTTAATGTTTTATGTTTATTATTGTGCCAATCCCTTATTCATCGATTCTATTTATTACACATGCATCATCTCTTCATTTTATGAATGTGTGAGTGATTATGGGATGGGGATGTATGATTTATTATTATGTAAATATTGATTATCTTTGTGTTTATGTTGTTTTATTTGGATGTTTATTTCTTGTTGTGTTTAATGTTTATAATTGCAAAATGTAATGAGGTCTTAATGGATCTCAATTAAAGCTTATGTGTAATAGATAATTAGGTTTGGGAAATTTGGAGGGATGAGGGTAGATTGTATTATTAGGATGAGTTATAATTCTTTTCCCCTCCCCCTTTCTTTGTTGAATTATTCACAATCTTTAATAATGTCATTTAACTTTATATTGAGTTTACTTTTTATACTTATAAAATGTCATTCATGCATTTATCTCTCCTTTTCTCCTTTCTAGCCTAAACCCTAAAGGTGGTATTTGGGGATTGTGGTCCTTACACTCTACTTCACTGTTTGGATCCGACACTAATATATACCACCCATAAGTCAAGTACCATTTGGAATATTAAAAAAGTTGGCATAATTTGTTATCACCTTCTTTTTAGACCCAAAGCAAAAGGGAGAAAACAACCAATTCTCGCTTATGGAACCCAAGACCTAATAAACCCGATCTAAGCTATAGTAATTGACCATTGTTTCTTCCGTTAGGGTCACCTTAATAGTGTATGATTGTTGCATTCATATAATAAATGCAAGAGGTGTCGGTCCAAAACCCCATAACGGTTAATGGGCACAACCTATATGCCCAAGAATTTAGAAAAGACTTTTGACCTTGAATCATGTGTGGGAGATATAAGGGTGGAAATCAAGCATTTTTCAACTCTCGTCCCATCATGGCTCAATTTCTAACGTTCGAAGCACCGAAGGGGGAAAGACTTAAGAGAGTTGTTTGAAGCAAAACGAGCACTTTCCAATAGTGACTATAAGGCCGAAGCCCAAAAGCCTAAGAGGGAAGCTCTTCCAATCCCAACTTTGACAAAGGAAGACAAATTAAAAGAGGCTAACCAACTCTAGCTTGAAATAAAGCAAGCACAAGTTGAAGCCATAACTCTCTTTCAAGGCATGGAGGCGTGATTCACTCTCATGCACATTATCGCCAACCGCCTTGTAGAAATTGGATACTTCACTCTAAAGGATGCAAAGCCATATCAAACCTCTTAGGACTTGAGGTTTAAGAATTGTAAATATTTAGTTAGCACCATAAAAGAACAATTAATGTAAAAAGTCCATTTTTGGGGAAGTAATTAAAAGAGTCTATTTTGAGCCAAATATTATCAATGCTAAATATATATATATACATATATATATATATATATATATATATATATATAGAAAAAAAAAAGAAAAAAACCTCAAATGTATATAAATAAAGAACCCTGCTCAAGTATTATCATGCTTGCGGCAAAAAGAAAGGGATACAAAAAAAGCATAAGTGAAAAAGTCATTATAAGTATTTGGCTATGAAATAGGGCATGTTTTGCTCTTAACAGTTCTTAAGAGTGTTTCTCTGATGTTTGATTTGAACAGTCTTGATAAAGCCATGATAGAATATAGCATTAATTGCATCTCATGATGTTATGAATGTATGATTGTATTTTTGTACGTCATTTCATATCCATGCACCCATCCATACATGCATCATGTTTTGTTTGCCAACATTCACTCTATGCAGTCAAGATAAGGCCTCAAAGAGATAAAGCTCCACAAGAAGCCAATTAGGTAAGAGCAGAGGATCACCTGGTTAAAGTTAAAGAGCGTTCAACCTCTTCTAATTTGCCTGATTCTATACCCACTAGTTCTTCAGGCAATGTGAATACCCAATTTTTTAGGCTCAAAAAGCCTATTTTCCCGGACTGCAAACAGCCCGGCCGGACCGAAGGCCATTTTGGAAATTCACGGAAAGTATGCCAAAATGGTACTTGAAACGTCCGAAAACTTATGAGGATCGTAGAACTGGTCCCGGAATATTTTTTGGAAGTCCGGAACCCCCGAAAAAGCCTCCGGAAGTGGAAAAGAGAGAGAGGGCAGGACACACCCGCCCCAGCTAGGGCGGCCATGCCCGCCCTGGCAGGGCGGTCACGCCCGCCCTCGGGTCCCTTTTCGCCTATAAATTACAGCCCCGGGCTCCGTTTTCAGGCATAGTCTGTGTTGACGGACATTCCGCTTCTCCCTTACACTCTTTGCGATTCTTTACTGCTTTTCTGCATTTTTTAATTTCTGCATTATTGCTTCCTTGTTTGTTATTTGGTCACATAAATCAAACCAATTAATATTTCCCTTAACAAGGAGCTTAGTCTGGAGTTAAGGAGCGGTCGTC
>CANUEP010003796.1:0-12528 GCA_947857235.1 Jatropha podagrica
AGGGGCCCAAAAGATATCTCTCTTATGAAAGAGGAACAAATCCCATCTCAATCGCGCACTATCCTCTACATGATTTACATTATGCTCAACCATAACCTTTATAGCCATCCGATTAAAGATGACGTTTGATCATGTCAAAACACAATGGTACTCATGTAGGACACTGTGATGACCTTAGGTCTAGGGATTCAATGACATAAGCATATTGAGATCATTAATGATATCGACCCATATAATGATCTCAAAGCGGGTCTATCCAGTACATCGTCCCCACAAGTACCTATAAGCTTGAATGGCATCACCATACACATTCAAACTTATACTAGTCAATATTTCACTTTTGACTAGGGATATATATTATTATAAAGCAACATGCAAAAATAATAAAATAATAAAAGTAACCTCTTTATTAATTAAATTCAAATAACGTAAGGTCCAAAATATTGGCCTAGGGCACAATCACCAACAATAATCGCCTTAGGACGATTCATATCTTGTTCAACAAAAAGATGTCTTCCCTTTTATAAAACTTTAAAAAACATAAAGGATTTTGAGTGAACAGATGAGTGTCAGAAAGCATGCAAAGAGTTAAAGGATTTTCTTGCCTCCCCACCTCTCCTTAGCAGACCCAAAGTAGAAGAGCCTTTATGTTAATATCCTTAGCAGACCCAAAGTAAAAGAGCCTTTATGTTAATATCCTTAGTAGACCCAAAGTAGAAGAGCCTTTATGTTAATATCTCTCGGTGGCAGACGAGATAGTGGCTTTAGTTCTAATCAGAGAAGAAGGCACCAAGCAATATCCCATTTAGTATGTAAGTAAGGTATTGAGAGGGGCTGAGGTAAGATATTCCTATCCAGAAAAATTAGCATACACTGTCTTAATAACCTCTATAATATTGCGACACTACTTTCAAGCACATACCATTCATGTTCAAACTAATTATCCTTTGAAGAAAGTATTGCATAGAGTAGAAACGTTAGGAAGAATGGTTGAGTGGTCCATAAGACTAGGGGAGTTTGACATTCAATATGTACACCGAGCAACTTTGAAAGCATAAGCACTCTTGGACTTCATCCTAGAACTGACATGAAATCTAGCAAAAAGGAACCTATTAAATAGCAATGGAGCTGGCAGCTATTCACAAATGGAGCGGCGGATCAAGTAGCACCAGGAGCATGAATTATACTATAAGGATCAAGCAAAATCAAAATTCAGTATGCTGTGAAACTAAACTTTGAAGCAATTAAACTATGTTGCTAAGTATGAAGCTTTAATAATGGGCATCAAGCTAGCAAAAGAGGTGAGACCCAAACGATCATCAATTTATTTGGACTCACAACTGGTTGTAAATTAATTACTAGGTAGATTTTAAGTGAAAGAGCTAGCCTTCATGAAGTATAAAGCCCTAGCAGTATAATTGCCATCACAGTTTAAGAATTAAGAGATACAGTAGATTCCCCGAGCACAGAATATTGAAGCAGATAACTTAGCAAAAGCAGCAACTTCAAAAACTGAGTGGACGAGTAGTGCAATACCCCTAGAGATTCAACACCAAACAAGTATTGATCAAGAAGTTATCCTTGTTGTAAAACCATTACAAGGTTAGATGAAGCCTATTGTGGATTATCTAGAGCAAGGGATTCTTCCTTAAGACAAGAAAAAAGCAATAAAGGTTTCAAGAAAACAGTTAACTATGCTTATGAACATTCAATGTCATATGGAAGATCGAAAGCTCATCCACAGGCAAAGTGCTTAAGTGAAGAAGAGGCCAAGTATGTTATCAATAAAGCACATGAAGGATTATATGGGGCACATGAAGGAGCCGATGCACTCACTAGGAAAATTACACTGCATGGATATTATTGACCAACTTTGAAAAAAGATGTGAAGTAAAAAGTACAAACATGCTGGCAGCGTTAGATACATAGCAATGTACCAAGACAACCAACAGCTCAGATGCAACCTTTTGGAGGAGCATGGCCTTTTGCATAATGGGGAATCGACATTCTAGGCCCTTTCCCTAGAACAGCTGGACAGAAGAAGTTTGTGATTATAGTAAAGGGCCACTTTACAGAATGGGTGGAAGTAGAATCGTTGTCCATAATAACACCGAACAAGATTATATCATTTTTTCAAAACAATGAAATCTTTCGATATGGGATACCGAGTAGCATAGTGATGGATAATGGGAAACAGTTTGATTCGATACACTTTCGTCACTTATGTGACAATTAGAAGATCAAGCTACACTTCACATTAGTAGCGCCACCCACAAACAAATGGGTTAATAAATGTTACCAACCGAACTATGTTGCAGGGACTAAAAAAGAGGTTGTTAGATTATGAAAAATCAAATTGGGTGAACGAGTTGAATAGTGCATTATGGGCATACCGAATAACTTTGAGGAAGGCTACTAGTGACACCCAATTTCATTAGTTTGTGAAACAGAAGTAGTAATCCCAATAGGAGTCAGAGCTCGCAATGTAGGAACCTTACATTATAATGCAATAACAAATGATGAGCAAATGAGACTTGCATTGGATTAATTGGAAGAACAAAGAGACCAAGCCAGTGTCCGAGCAAAAGCGTGCAAAGCATAGATGATGAGATTCTATAACAAAAGAGTAAAGGCAAGAACTTTTCAAGTGGGAGAACTTTTCAAGGAGTAAGCACATTAGGTCCAAAAAAATGCGAGCCCAAGTAAGCTTAGGATAAAAAGGAGTTAGAGAACTCAAAATTTAAAAGGTTGAACAAATTTTTCTCCATTAAATAAAAACTACGTACATACAAAATTTCTTAGTCTAAAAAATGAAAGAGCACAGGAAAAATTCTCAAGGGGAAAAATGATTTGAATTATCAACTTGATCAACATGCTCGCCTTCCATTTGATTGACCTGATTTGCTTCTTCTACTTGTTCATCAAGATGTTCAGAAGAAGCATCATCGGGATCCTCGAAAGGAATAATGATGGGAATCCCATTAATAAAATCAAAATTACCATCAAGATTCCGAGCCTATAGAGCATAAATCACTCGGTGCTAGAAGCTATCAAGTGTATCGACGATATTGTTCAGTGCATCATCTATCTCCTTCTGAGTAGCCTCTAAGTCGTTTCTAAGCTGATCATATTGGATCTTTAGTTCAGCCTTCTTTTGTTCGGGAGACAATTTAGCTTGTTCTAACTCAGATTCCTTTTCTAATTGAATATTTTTCGAGCTAGTAATTAAACCATCATCTATAACCTTTTTGTATTCATTATTGAGAAGGTGCAATTGCTCTGTCATTGCACAGATCTCCTTGCTATGAGTCTTGGCAGCATTGTCCATCATCTCCTTAGCAGTTTTTGCCAATTGAACAACTTCATTTTTGGAAACTTCGAGTTTGGCACAGTGGTTGCGCAGATCCTGAACTCTTTTCCTCATAATAGCAACCTGATGAACAAGCTATTACAGTAGAGAAGAAGTAACTAACAGGGTGAAATCAAAAAGAGAATAGAAAAAATAACAATATAATACTCACAGAGAACAAATTGTAGTTCATGTTATTGAAAATTGCACTCTCTTCCGTGGAATCAACATAACTCCAATCCTAAGAGAGAAGAGACAACCAAGCCAAGTCCCTACTTACTGGACTTTGAGAGTAAGAAGCTGATGCTCCATGAACAGCCTTGATGTACCCTTCAATGTCTAGACAAACAGGTTTAAGCTGAGCGATTTCCTCAGAAGTTTCTGTCTGAGTCTCTAGAGCTCTTTATTGTAAAAAATTTTTCTTTCCATCTTCCTTTTAGGGATGTAGGCATTCTTTCAAACACGCTAAGTCCGCCTCGAGTAAAAAGGTGGAGATGATCTTCTCTTTAACGATTTGACAAAAATGTACAATCCATTAATTACAGAAGGAGAAAACTCTAGACTAGCTTTCTGAGCTAAAATGCTAAGCCGGAGTACAATCCTAATAATGTTCAGAGAAAGCTGTGACACAATAATACCAAGCTGGTTAAGATAATCGCATAATTCTGCATGAAGAGGAAGATGAACACCAACTCTCAAGTCTTCTTCATACAAAATAAGGAAATTGGGGGTTTACTCGGAGTTTTCTTGAACATTCTTACCCATAGAGAAAAGCTCGAATTCATCAGGAATAGAATACTTAATCCTAAGCCTTTCCATATCCTCTATTCCAAGCAAAGAGCTTAATTGCAAAACCCTGCTTTCTTTCTTTGCACTGGATTTACTCTTTTTCTTAGATTTTTTATTCTTTCTTTGTGTAGGTGAAGGATTAGGGTTTCTATTTAGGCATGGAGGGGTATTTCTATCCTTAATAATATTGCCAGAAGCTCGAGCCCTACCAGAAGTTCTGGGAGCTTGGTTTATTGCTTCCATGGCAGTTAAAAAGCGATTAGAGGGAAAGCCGCTCGATTTGGTAGCTTCAGAGGTTGAAGAAGAAGAGGAAGAAGTTTCAAGTACAATGACTTTACCTTTGCCTTTCCAAAAAGGGTGGGGGGTGCTAGAGTTTATGGTGTTAATGACAAGAAAAGAACAGACGAAAAATTAGAAAGGTAAAGTGAGAAAAATAATAGTTACCTTTTGAGAAATTTTGCAAACAAATGGAGAAATGAAAATGGTAGCAAAAGAACTTCAAAAATCAATAGGGAACACCTGAAGCTTCAACGTATAGATGTTTGAGAATTGGGAGAGACGTCAAAAAAGGTGAAACGCCAACAAATGGAAGTGAAAAGTGAAGAGTCACATTTTAATGATGCATTGAAGGGGCGCATCATTCCAAGAGGCATCGATAAGGCCAAAAGTCACATGCATTAAAGACAAGACACGACCTGACAATGAACTGACATCTAGGGCTTATATGGAAGACTAAATTAAAAAGCGATTAATAGATTGTGAAAAGTCCAAAACCAAGCGTAAGTGATTCGAAATAGAGAACGAACAGATAAAGACAGAATTTGGGGGACTTTTGATTATAAATGGATTCGAATCGAGCAAATTGAGCAAGCTAAAGATCGAATAGCACGAGAGATCAAGAGATAGGGTAGTTGGTCAAATCCTGAACAATGTCTAAATCTCGTTTAAATAAGTGGTCAAAGCCCGAATAGCGTCTAAATCTCATTTAAATAAGTGTAATGCCCAATATAACGTTCAATAACATTCTTACCATAAAGATTATTTGGTCAGTTATAGTCTAAATTGTACTACAAATAAGTACATGAGAGCATGAAAATGATCATCTAATTTTCATATTAATAGCAACAAACACATTTCTTAAGTATTTTCTCAATTTACTCTCATCAATCATATGCTTTCTGATTTCCATCGCTCCAAGAGGGAAAGGAGCTCGCCCGAAGAAAGTTTGCATTGCGGGAAATAAAACCTATAACTTAAACAATGGTAATTAACCCGCAAGTGTGTTTTGCTACTGAGCTACCTCTATTCAGGCTGGTTGCTAATTAACTAATATATTTATAAGACTTGCACCAATGCATTCATTTGCTTCATGAGCAACGCGTTTATCAAATTCCAATTAGGTCCTACTATAGGTGATGCTATTAATTTTACACAAGAAAATTGAACAGTCTAGGTAGTCCGTTTGCGATGAGGCTGGGCACTATTTGGGGAGAGTGACCAAATTGTTTCGTTTTGACTTGGAATTGTACGGAAACTGAAAATTTCAGTTCAATCTATTTTCGCAAAATCAAGGGAAAATTGGAAAAAAAAAATGAATAAAACTCTGTTGAACTAAACCAATTCGGTTTAATCAGTTTTCATTCTAAACAAACTTCAGTTCTATTCGATTTCTTTTCAAAAAAAAAAAAAAAAAAAAAAGAAATACTGTATATCCAGTTTGAGCTGACTTGGTTCAGTGCCCAGCCCCAGTTTGCAAGGTCTAAAGGCAGTCATCAAAATTTGACCTTGCAATTCATATTGCTCGTCGCATAATTCATGAACTCAACTACCATAAATGAAGAAGAAAGAAAAGCAAGAACTTGTGTGAAAAATGGTTTGCAAAGCTGAGAACAGGTAGAAAGATATGAACTTCACCAAACTAATAGAGTTCCACAGAACAGGGCTTGAATAATTTAATAACAATAAAACTAGTAAAAACAGAGCAAAAAACTAACATCTGTGTTGCTGGTGCAGTATAGGATCCTTTTTCTTCTTGGTTCCTGCTATACATGCCTGTTTTCCATTCTCAGTGCCTTTCTTCACCAATCTGCTGAGCCAGGACCAGTGAACAGATCCCTACAATATTGCCATTTTGGGAAGTAAAACTATTGTTCCTCAGGCTCTTTTACATTGTATTTAGCCAATGTATATGTGAGTTATCACTCTATTCATTGGCTTATAACCCTAATCCAGAATTAGGGTTTGTAAGCATCTTGAATACCTTAAAATTCGCATGGTTGCCTCAATGGCTTTTCCTATATAAATTACCTAAATTAAGAATGTATGACAGTTTTTTTCTGCTACAGAAGCACAATTTTAAGAGACAAAGAAGCTTTGTGTTGCATGAGAGATGGTTCTCTTTTTCACTCCCCCTTCGAATTTTTTTGCATTTAAGGAAATTAAATACTGCACTGTTGAAGCCACTGGAATTGATAATTTCAGCTGCATACTGCTTCCACAGCAAGTTTTTTGGTCGTGCCAGTGCAGTGTCCCTTGGTGAAGTTCTCTTCTGTTACTTCTATGATACACTCATTTTTGTTTAGGCAGACCTGAAATATTTCAATGCAATTTAGGACCACATTACAATATTAAGACAAATTTGGAAAGTCAACCAAAATTACTCAAGAGAATTCCTTGTAATTTGAAAAATGACATTTGTACCAATACTATTATACAAACTTATTGAACTGTTTATATGGACAATGTTGCACATTGCTGTAATGCCAATCAGACAGTATAACATATCACTAAAACAGTATTGGTAAGACTAAAATTATTGTTTTCTTTTTTCCCTAAAGAAAGTCCACTGTATATCCTCAAATAAAAGCAGAACTGTTAGGAAGGGGAGCCAAAGAATAATCATAGCCATTATGATAAAAACAACTGTCTTACTGAATGCTCAAAGTTATTCCAGCATGGTAAAATAATACTGGAATGCTATCGCACAACAAAAAGTTGGAGGTTCCTACATTATCCAAAATTTTAATATAACATGTTCACAGAAATATATGCTTTACTTTCTTTTTTTTTTTTTTTTTTTTTTTTTTTTTTTTGCTTCTTTTATTAGCAAAGAAATGCTTGAAAAGTAAACTTCTCATTATGAAGATGGCCACTGAAAGTAACTATATTTAGACTTGAAAAGAAAAAAATAAAACTGAAGCTAGATTGAAGCAAGCGAGAGAGAGATTCTGGAATTTACCTTTTCAACCACAGAAATGGATTTAGGATCATGGCATTCTCCCTCGCTGTAGGATCCACAATTTCCTATAGGAGATCCAAAACTAGCGAATTTTACAGAAGATATGAGACTATTTTTGGGGCACTTGAGATGAGCAGAGGCCCGATAATTGAAATTTCCATTTCCAGCTTTCTGATATAGTTCAAGATTAGCCATGGGATAATCTTCTGCAACAAGAGCACACACACCAGAGATTTTCCGTCTTGAGAATACAATTTTTGTTGGATCGCCACCTTTCTCCTCAAAGATCACCAGAATGTTTCCAGATGGCTTGAACCAAGACTGTGGAACATGGTACCTGGTCAACAGAAGAACCTTGTCACACAGTTTAGAACCAAATCACAGATTATATTTCATGAAAAGAGATGCTTAGGAAAAAAAAAACCAAGGGAAAAATAGTCGGGCAATATTAAAAGCTCTATCATGTTAGTGTTTGAAATCCAATCCTTGCATGTGGAATACATTATTCCATAAGAATTACAGTTAACATAGTACATGGAAATTAAAAGTTCATTTCAAAGTGTACATGTGCCTTTTGATGGTGAATAAATCGGCCAATGTTGATAAATAACTGAAACTGTTATAAAGAATGCAATGTCTACGAAAGCTATGCAGATGAGAAACTTCAACTCCTGGAAAGTAAAACAAAATGATTAATATGTCATGAACATGTATGTGAATGGCTAGTTATTCTGATAAACACTTGGTACTAATTCAGGTGGTTGATCACAAAACCCCTATTGAATTCCTAGTTCCACTATTGCACTGAACTATTCAATTTTGGTTTACCATCTTTGTGTTGGTTTTCCGCATCCAGTCCTGCATTTGCCTGGCATAAATTTGCCTCTGTAGTCACATTCTTGAACACACTTATCATGTACAGAACTTTTCCTTGGCCAGTATCTTCCAATTTCTTCTCCATTCAACCAAGCTAGACCTTTCCCCATATGAACCATATCCAGCCCAATAGGTTCATCTCCCCTTGGTTGGTCCACAAAAGCCTGCGAAACTCCAAGTATAAAATACTGGATATGCAATTGCAATGTCTACTGCAAAAAGAATAAAGAGGTGATCTTCGTAAAACAGGTTTACCTTATACCACATCAATGGTTGATTCTTTGGTGGTCTTGAGGTTGCAACCCAATTTACACTGTTCACAGCATCAGGCTTGTATATACCAAGCTTTTCTCCTTGCAACCCAATCTAGAAAAATGAGGAACAGAGAAAGAAGTGAGAATTTTAAAAGTCTAATATTGCATATGGTCCATAATATTTTTGATAGTTCAACTATCTTATATAAACTACTATCGTAGGTCTTGTAAGCTCAACTCAAGTTTCAGTTACTTGCAGCTTCATGCTAAAGAAAAATAACAGGACTTAATGGATCTTATAACCCCTTTAGTCAGCCTTTGGCAACTCACTACATGGTAAACTAACAAGAGTTATATACAACAACAGCAACAACCAGGGGCCAGCTATTTGAATCTTATTCCATATATTTGTTCTAATCATATTAATATCAACACAAAGCAAAGTATAAATCGAAAAAAAAAATTGAAATATTTAAAAAAAAAATATATGAAGGGGAATTTTAAAATCATTTAATATATTAATAAATAGAACAAAGTCTAAAATAGGCAACAACTGACTAGAGCGACATGAATTTTTTGCATCCATCTTATTATGTTCATAGCTACATCCTCAATAATATCCAAAGATTGATCCCTAGTGACAATATCCCTCCAAGCAGCTCTCAGTCAACCTCTTGAAATACTGACCAGTTTTATATGACAAATAAACCATAAGATGCCTTATTTTCATAGACAAGCAAGGAAAGTTGTGAACACTAGCAAAAAAACTAAAGGACATCTTAGGACTCATTTAAAAAATAAATATATAAATTTCCTTATTAAAGTGACTAATTATACTTCAACTAGGTTCTCCTTCTACCATGCCCTCCATACATCTACATTATGAGATTTTTTTTTTTAAACAATGAGTGAGATCAAATCTACAATTTTTTTTTTCCTGTCTATGAATAGGCACCATACCCTCAAAGCACAAAAATAATATCTCTTGAAGACTCAACACTTACCCAAGCTACCTACTAGAATTGTCTACTTCTGTTGCATATACATAAAGAGATAGCATCTATTAACTGTAACTCCTTTTCTTCTCTCTCTATTTATATTGTTTTTGCTTGGAAGCAACTGCTATTTGTTGTTTCAACCATTTGGCCATCTCCTACTCAATATAGATAATTGTTTTGTCATAATTTATCTTCAACTTTACATGTTTAGCGGTGTGGCACCCTAAAATTTCAAGAGACCTATTAAAGAGAGTAAAATTTGTGGAGATAAGTTTAAAAGATCAAGCAACGGTATTTTGTAATCTTTAATTAGTTTTGTAATTTAATGTGAGAGAAAATATTATTATGTATTTTTTCATCAATAGGGTCACATATATATACATATACAAGATACAATAAACCTATTAGGAATTTAACTCTTAACTGGACTCTATTTACAACTAGTCCTTAACACTCTCCCTCAAATTGGAGCATAGATGTTAATCATATCCAACTTGTTACAAAAATAGTCAACTCAAGGTCTATTTAGAGTCCAGGCTCTGATAGCATGTAATTTAATGTGGGAGAAAATATTATTGTGCATTTTTTCATCAATAGGGTCACTTATATATATACAAAATACTATAAACCTATTAGAAATCTAATTTCTAACTGATACAACTAGTCCTTAACAAGTTTAAATGTCATATCTATTTTATTTCAAAGACTTCATGTTCTCTTATGCATATATATTAAATGCTCCATGCTTACTTGACAATTAGCTGTTCAATAGGTCCTTGAAAAAGTCGTGGTTGCTACATGGCTAAATTTGTCAGTTAATGGGATGAAGTTAAGCTTTTGGCCCAATGGTTGTTCATGTAGTTGCACTTCCTTGTAATTTTTTTTTTTTTTTTGAGACCGAGATCAACATCCTTTAAGTGAGTATGTGTGCATCAAACCGACAAATAACACATTCTCCAAGGTGCTTCATTGATCTCCAAAGTTTGGTTGAAGCTATCCTTTCACAATGCCACTCAACAAGCCAAATTAAAGACAAAAAAATCAACAAATAAAGCTAAATTGGTTGAATCTTGAATCATGTACTTCATATTCTTTTTGCAACAATTCTCCCCCTTGCGTGCCTTCTACGATAAGGGATTTACCCTAGGGCATAATATCAAAACGTCTTTAGCTATCGTTCCTACATTTAATATGGCCTTCTATATAGCATCTGAAACTTCTCCTTTAGAGATCTTTGAAGTGAATCGGGAGGTGACATCAATACTTTAGGCAATTACTGGGAATCCTAAAAGCTCAAACTTATGGGTGGCGAATAATAAATTAATTGTCTAAGATTTGCTGCTCAAAATTTTTAATCCTGCTATATTCTAGCCTCTATTTTCAGAATAAATATCTACGAACAACTAAATGAGTTGTGTTATCATCCTCTTTCTACGTAAAATATGTTATGAACTATTTTCATATTTAAAAAACGTAAGATTCAAAGTAAATATCAATGGGTGAGATATTATCTAACAGATTTGCAGAGTAAAAAAATTCTACCTTCAATCATTAGTGAATGCAAATATATATATAAAATGTAAGTACGCATAAATACCTTATAAGTCCAGTGATGCTGAGACAAGTCTATTGTCCCATTGTTGAACCCCCGAATTTTGACACTTGTTAATCCAGCTCCCACCCATTCATAAAAAGAACCGGCATTCTGAAATCAGCACAAAGAGAGTATGGATAGTTTTAATATCATAGATTTTTCAAGAAACAGATATAGAGAAAGGCAACGTGATTGAAATAAGCAATTAAGATAAATATTAAGCAAGAGCTAATAATGATTCTGGGTATATCCAGCAGAATGAAGTACTTCACAAATTAGCAACACTGATTTTCCAGTTGATTAGCAATATTTAACTGGAGGAGAAGTTTGATGATCACAAGACAAGTGAGAGCTGCCATGCTCAACCTATAATAACATGCAAAACACAAACAGAGATTTTAAGGAGGAAGAAGGTTGAGCAGATGCCTTCCCCAATAATCCTAGCTCTTAACAAGATTGAGGCACTTCTGTTGCTGGATTCCGAATTTTTCCCTAAGCACTGAACGTTGGATTGCAGCACACATTCACAACCATGTCCCAAGAAATTCCACAACCCCACTCCCCCCTCTTCCGATTAATTTCAAATTCATCAAACCACTTTTAAAACTTTCACCTAAGAATGTAGATAAAAAAGAATATCATAACTTAACTTAAAGGAGCTGCTATAGGAACATTTTTTTACTTGTGCAGAATATAAGAATGCTACCTATAGAACCAGTGCAAATCTAGAAAAGCAGAGTAGCCATATCTTAAAGTTCCTCGCTTCTTTATTGTCATTTCTAAATGAGGAATAATTCAAGAAGACAAATGATAGCATTATGTTCACTTTCTCACTGAAATTCATTGGGCTGTTAAACTATGCTACAGGAAGGGCAAATCTTATAAATGTGATAACACATAATTTTAAAGGAGTTGTAATAAAACCAAAAAGGGAAAATGTCAGCAGTCAACTGAAGGTCTACACACGCAGGCCTAAGCCCCCACATATTGAGCTGTTGAATTAGCCATTCAAATTCTGTTTTACATTTCTGTTTATTTCCTGTTATGTAGGAGGTAGTTCCTCCACTTTCTTTATTCATGCAGTAGTGGGAGGGTGATCCTCCACTTAGGATTCTACTCCTTGATTGTAGAAAAAGTTAGTCTGCTATTTGTGTATATATTCAGCAAAACTCATGAAATAAAGGATATGATTAAACCTAATTAAGTTCTTTGTAAAGTCACAGTCTCCCTTTGACAAGTCTGTAGATTCCTGAACTTCCACCATAGGTCGTTCAAGGAAAACCCCTAGTCTAAACACCCAAACACCAACTTCCAACCGACCCATAACTCGATCCATAAGTAGGGACTCTACCATTTTGGTATCAGAGCCAGCCGTTATGGGCGACTCCGTTCAGGATCAACTTTCCAAACTATTTGAATTGCTTTTGGCA
>CANUEP010003819.1:0-10653 GCA_947857235.1 Jatropha podagrica
AATTAAAATTGGAGTCATTTAGGGTTTTTCCTAGTTTACCCTTAAATAATTAAACAAGGTGGCGACTCACACATCACGTGCATTTCTATCCTTTTGTCATATGCATTTCACGCCTATGTGTGTCGGGGTAGGGGTTCACAGCATCATATCATGTTTCTAATTTTCACTTTTTATAGATAAGATAGCGCCTAAAAGGAAGAAGTCACTGAAAGTGGGTAATTGGTTGCAAGTAGAAGATCGTTTGGTCAAAATTGAAAAACATTTAACCCTGCTCAGTTTTTCTAGATCAGTACTTGTGAAATTAGCAAGCTCTACTCCCAAATTCAAATCTTC
This sequence comes from Jatropha podagrica, assembly GCA_947857235.1. Taxonomy (NCBI): domain Eukaryota; kingdom Viridiplantae; phylum Streptophyta; class Magnoliopsida; order Malpighiales; family Euphorbiaceae; genus Jatropha; species Jatropha podagrica. Next base: position 334 of record CANUEP010003819.1, read on the forward strand.
TTCAACGCAGGTAGATTTGCAAGATACCATTGCTGATAAAATGGCGGAGAATTTTTCATTAGCTGATGTTGAGAAGCTATTTGAAAACATAATGGCAGCTAGCCTTGAAAAATTCCTGAAGGCTAACAAGGGGAAAGGAAAAATAGTGCTTGAAGAAGGAGATGGGGCCAATGAAGAGTCTACAAGAAAAGAACTTGTCAAAGACACATGGCAAAATGAAGAATTTTTTAAAAAGATATATGCAAAAAAGACTGATGTCGAGCTAGTGGTTTCAGAAAAGATGGAGAAGCTGGAGAAGCTACATCTGTTTATGGAGTCTAAGGGTATGGACTAGTACGTGGACATAAATAAAGAGGATGATGAAGAACTGGGATTAAGACAAGAAATTTCGATTACTTATAAGATGCCAAAAGTGGCAAAATATGATGGCAGCAGTGATCTGAAGGTGCACCTTATGCAATACAAATCAATCATAGAATTGGCAGGACTACCATCAAGGGAAATTCTGATGATGTTCCCATTGTCTCTGATAAGATCTGCTCAAGCTTGGTACTACAACTTGGATAAGAAATTCAAGAGAGATTGAGGCGAATTGACTAATATATTCCTCAAGGAGTATGCTTATAACCTCTAGATGGGCATCAATCTGAGAGAGTTAGAGGTAACTATAAAGAAGCAAGATGAACCTTTCACTAATTATATGTTTAGATGGAGGGCTAAGGTCATACAAATGAGAAGTGTTGTGTGATTTATTATATTGATTTGGAGTTTTGGGGTTTGGAGGAATAAATATTGAAAGTGTATTTGTTTTCTTTGTGTGACAAGTTGATTTTTAGGGAAAACCCTTGCAAAATTTTCGTAGGAATTTCCTTAAGCTTTCATTTTAAACCTTATTTTTTTAAAAAAAATTACTTGCCATTTTATGAAAACTTAGCCACTTCTAATATATGATTTAGATTATTAAGTAAAATAAGACGGTGCTCCAGCATCGAATGTGGCATTCGTCATCTGGTCCTCCGGGATTGGGCGGTGGGTGTTACAGGTTACCTTTATTGACTCTATAGGTAGTCTCGATAGGATTCTGATTGTTGGTGTGCTTTCCTTTGACCCCATAGGTGGTCCTATTAGGAGTCTAATTATTTGATTGTTACCTCCTTTGACCCTATAGGTAGTCCTGATAGGGGTCTGATTGTCTGATGGTTACCTCCGTTAATTGTATAGGTAGTCTTGGCAGGACTCTAATTTTCTAACGGTTACCTCCTTTAACCTTATAGGTAGTCTCGGCGGGAGTTTGATTTTCTATGGTTACCTCCTTTAGCCTTGTGATCGATCCTAAGAGGAGTCTGATGGGTCTAAATACCTTGATGTGAGTCTGGAAACTTTGTAGTTGGTCTGAATACCCTATTGTGAGTCCAAAAACTCTATAGTTATTTTAAAAACCTTATTGTGAGTCTAAAAACTCTATAACTATTCTGAACATCCTGTTGTGAGTCTGAAAACCTTGTTGTGAGTCTGAAAACCTTGTTATGAGTATGAAAACTCTTTTAAGCCTGGATGCTTTTGGGGTTAATCTAAAAATCTTATTTTAAGCCTGAATGCTTCTAGAGTTTTTTTGAAAACCCTGTTTTATGCATGAATGCTTCTGGAGTTAGTTTGAATACCCTGTTACTGGTCTGAATACCCTATTGTGAGTCTGAAAACTTTATTTTGAGCTTAAATGCTTTTGGAGTTTGTCTGAATACACTGTTTAAGCCTGAATGCTTCTAGGATTGGTTTGAATACACTATTAATGGTTTGAATACCCTGTTGTGAGTTTGAAAACTCCTGTAGTTGGTCTGAAAATCCTATTTTAAACCATGAATATACTGGATTGAATTGATATGCTAATCTAAATTCTGGCTACCTGTTTATTGATTGGTTGCACTGGATGTCTAATTGGTTAATTGCATTAAATGTTCATTTCTGAATATTGCACTAGTTGCCTATTTCTAAATATTGCAATGGTTGCCTCTATGTTGGGTTTGCCTTGGCGCTGATCGCTTTCTAAATATATACTGTAAAATGTTTGTTCTTCGTTACTTCTTATTTACTGGTGATTGAACTTAACTTATTTCTTTTGTACCTTTTTCTTATAAACTTTAATCTACCTTAAGATTGGACGGAGAAGATTAACTAAATCCAAAATAGACAAGAATTTAGATGTTGGAATAAATGAAGTTTCCAATGTTGACACCTTATGATGAAATATTATTTGTGAAAGGGGATCTGTAAAGTGATGATTTAAAATAAAGGCAATGCTCACACATTCTCCCTTTTACATAATCGATATTTGTAACCACTATATTATTTCTTGAAAGCCTAATAAAAAAATTGTGAACATGCATTCATTAAGTAAGCATTCTATTCTCCTTTCCTATAGTAAACTTTCAATTCAAGGATGAATTGTCTTAAGTGGAGGAGATTAAAATGACCTGCAAATTTATTTTTAAAGAATTTTCATTTAAAATTTAACCATAAACTCTAACCAATAAAATGGATCAAAAAATGATATTTTATTGCAAGAATTGAATTTGAAAATCAAAATTAAATCATCAAACTCAATTGAAAAACCTACAAATCAGTTAAAAATCAAAGCAGACCACTAAGTTGGACCAAATCAGTGTAAAATGAACTACATCATCTAGAAGAATCCTAGATATTTCTTTTTGTTTACATCTTCTTCACTTATCAACATAACCTCCTCATCATTCAATTTCTTCTCTTCTCCATATTTGACAAAGTAAAAAGGAGGTGATAATCAAAGAATTTTCAAATGATTCATAAAGAAAGCTTGGTTATTTTCTCTTCCTTTTTCTTTTCCACGGTTTTATTTTTTATTTCCATGAACTATGATATGAGGTGCTTGATTAGTGTGGCTGATTTGGTAGAGATGATGTGATTATAAGTGTGTGGACGACGTGGCTTTCGCACAACGTCTCATGGTCTTCTCAAGGATTTCTCGAGTAAACCGAATCAAATGAGTTTGGTTCATTTTAATTCATAAAATTTATTTTATCTAATCCCATTTTAATTCTCAGAGAAATGTCTTCTTACATTGGTAAGGTTTTGAAAATTGTTTAGAGTCACTACCCTATTTTACTAAACTAGGAAATAATTTCTCGAATTAATTAATTCCAATTAATTAATTCTTTGAAATTAATTAATTCGATTTTAACCAGAGTGACTTTGGGAGTTGGCTACAGATATAGAAAGGTGTTAGACGCCCATTCTGCTCGGTCTAAAACCGACCTCCTAATTGTTCGTATATTCGTTGTTTATTAATTACAGTACTAATTTAATTTGAGATGTAAAACATTTTATATATTTTTAAAAACAATGTCATTCAAACAAATTATTATTATCTAAACATTCATCCAACATGAAAATTAAACATCCACAAGAAAGGGGAAGGAGAAAAAAATTACAACCCTTCTTATTAAAATACAATCTGCCCATTTATCCTATTACATATTCCTATTTAATAAATACAAATCAATAGATAAAAATTACTACAATCCATATGAATAAATCATAATAAACTCATAAATTACAGTAAACATATTCGACAATTATATCATATTCAAACATACAAACAACATGATTTATGCAAATATTAATTAAAAATCACCAAAACACAAATATTAGTCCAATAATAAAATAAATTAATCAAAATAAAAAACAAATAATAAAATGACAGAATATAAATTAATGTCAGAAATGTTAGAGTTGTTAATGAGTGAGATAAACAACATATAATATATCTATATTATAGAACAATAATTAAATGTGCATAAAATAAATACTAGAAAATAAAATATAATAATTTTAATATTATTTCAAGCTCATGATCATAACGTTCACCTTGTTAGATGAATAAAATTCACAAATCATTGCAAGAAATAACGTTAAAATTATTAACGTACTCATCCGGATCAAATATGGATTTTCGATCCTTAGGCCTTAACTCACTTTGATCTCAGAATCTAGACACGATTTGAAGTTTTTTAAGTTGTTTACCTTCTGAGTTAATGTTCTCACACCACTGGAAGTGACTTTCGTCCCATACCAAGGTAACTGGAGTTCATAAACATCGAAAAACCCAAAAATATTAGAAAACCATAAATCTACAGATTTCTGTGCTTAAGTGGCACGAGCCAGATACAACTAGCGTGAGCCACTTGCTTCTGGCGCACGCCAGATTCAAGTGCCCTACGCCAGATGCATCTGGCTTTTGCCAGATCGCCCCAGAAAGTTGTAGATTTCTGCAAAACTGGGTTTTTGCAAGTTCCTCTTGCAAATGACCCAATTTTTGATAATTTAACAACAACATGAAATGAAAATACACCAGAGATGAAGTTTAGACTCTCATTTTACCAAGTTTTGAAGAAAAATCATTGATTTGCTTGAAGTTAATGAAGAACACCACAAGAATACTTAATCTTTGAAGATGGCCCGAGCCTGTGTTGTTGATTTGGTGTTTCTGGAAGTGTTTATACTCCTAAAACTTACTAACTTCATAATGATCACACTTCTAAACTCATAAACTAATAAAAATCTTAAGATTTTTGTAAAGAAATTGATCTTAAACAGTATTTTTGATTTGATTTTGTGTTTGATTTTTATGTTTTTATGTTGTTTTTGCTCTTTATTTTCTCTTAAACTCACAATTGCCAAACCTAAAAAATGCCAACCCTTTAACCCTAGAGTTAGTGATGAATTTATAGGTAAATGGGTAAAAACGACACTATTCACTACCTACGTGGCATGTGCGCCCCATAAACAACTCAATTTTTGATTTTTCACGACATTGGTTCATATCGTACATGTATTAATGTAAATAATTAAAATTCATCCCGTGTGCACTTAGGACTCATTTTCAAACCCTATTTTGGCACGAACCCTGGAAATGTGAAAACAATCTAATGGATCCAATTTCTTACCCTAGGATTACTAGTTTTAGAATCAAATCAATCGGACGTTTTGAACTCATTCTACCATGAGAAATATCATCACCACTGCTGGGTCCCCTAAGTATCACTAATAGGCCCCACAAGTGAGCCCCACTTGGGCCACTGTGGGCCCCACCAGCAAGCTGACCTGATTTTTTATTAAATTTGTCCGGGTGATGCATAGAGTGCCATTGGATATCGAGGCGCATCTTAGGCAAACCCAAGATGTGCTTTTGGTTCTTGTTTTGCCAAAAATGTGAAAAACTCATTAAGGATTGCACTTCTTAAACTTGGATCACTACTTCAGGATCAAGTTCTTGTAGTGCTTCATCTCTTCCTTAGTAATACTAGTTATCATAATTGAATCTATTTTTGGGCAAAAATTGAGTGTCTACAAAGTGCTTTTAAGGTGATTAAAGATGGCTAAGTATGAATTTGATATCAAGTTTGCATAATTAACTAACTTGGATGATGTTAGTCATTTCATTGATAATCTATGGATTAGGTATTCTGATACATGAAAGTTAAATAAGTTATTTGAGTTTTAGAATAGTTTTTATGCATGAATTAGTGTTGGAAGTAAGTGGTGAATGCTTAAGAATATAAAATATTTCTTAAGTCTATCGTAATTGAGCTGCCTGAAAATTTAGTCACAAAGATTGAATTGCTTAAATTAGTAAATAAACTCTGAAAATTATGAAATTTTGGAAAAAACTATTTTAGGATGTTGGGAAGGTTCTGGTAAAAGTGTTAGTGCAATAGATGAAGGGAAATGAATATAGGTTACTCAATGAAAAATCTGACTAAAAATTAGGTATTGTGTTTATGTCATCTGACTATGTAAATTAACTCTAAAAGTTACAAAATTTTGTCTAAGAGTAGCCTGATGTGGGAAAGATGCTGTAAAAATTTCAGGATAAATGGATAAAACTAAGTGGAGTTATAATTAAATCAATGCAGGCTCCTGAGCATGAGAAAAACTGAAATTTAGTTTCTGTAATTAAGCCATTTGGCCATGCAAATAAACTTAAAAAATTATGAAAATTCAGATGTAGTACCCTAAGATGTTAGGAATATGCTGTAAAAATTTTAGAGTATAAGAATTTGTGAAAATAAAAATATAAACAAAAGAATGCAAATGAATCATATGACTAAAAATTATGAATTTCCTTAACTTACACTAAATTTGAGCAAATTTGAAAATAAATTAGTTGACCATGGACATAAGTATAATATAGAAGAACATAAGTATAATATGGATGAATATAGAGCATTTAATTATCATAAAAAATTAAAAATGCAATGTGAATTTGATATTAGGTTCAGTATTTCAAAAAAACTGTTGTGAAAGCCTTGTTGATGAGTAGAAATCAATTTCATGCTTTTAGGTGAGTAATAATATATATGGATGTGCATTAACAAACTTTGTATTTAATGTGATGTGTTTATTGTGTGGGAGTTGGGATGATGTGAATCACCTAGGTTTAGAGCACTAGCATGGTGAGAATGCCGATAGTGGGCCATAAGCAGTGGGAGTGGCGCCCCCTTGTATACCCCGAATTATAATATTTACGATAAGAAAATATTTTATGAAAAATGTTTATATATGAATCCATTTTTCCCAAACAGGGCTGGGCTCCTTGGGTACACACTCACAGGACCATATGTTGACCATGATTTTAGCACTAAGTTCTAGAAAATTCCACTATGGCTCTAATAATGCAAGAATCAGCTCAATCGAATGTCATTTGGGCCTCGAATGGAACCCTGGAAGCTTGAAAACCTAAAAACCAAAGGGGAGGGCTATCTTGGAAATCAGCTAGGATCGGCGCCGACTAGCACAGCAGTGCCACCGATCATCCTGCGATGGTGCCGATCAAGATGCCGCCGGGACCTTCCACTGGCACTAAAAAAGGCATCTCCGATGCCAATAATGGGGTGGCTAGTGCCAGCCAGGCTGGCTCAACCACCCTCTTTACTTATAAAAGGCACACTCCCCCCTCATTTCACAAACTTGTTGTTGCTTGATCAAGCGCTTCTCAAGCATGAACGACTCTCAATCTCACTTTTACAATTTTAAGACTATAAAGTTCAACTTTGCTCATCTTCCATAATTGAGATTAAAGCTAGACTTGGCTCTCAAAATTTGATTATTTCGACTTTCAGCCACACTTTGACCTTCCTTAGGTCAAAGCTACTAGTTAAGTGATTCATTATTAATCAAATCTATCGATTGATTAATAATTCATCATTTAACAATATTATAAGACTATAATACAAGTCCTCACGCCCTACCATAGCTTATATTTAGAGGAAGACTTTACCTCTTTGGTTGACAACTCATCGTGAATCTCCGATCCGACCGCATCACAAGCAGGAGGGTATAATCACTCAAACTCAGACTTTGTCAATTAAGCTGGGTCTGTCCGGAACCTTATCAACTGTTAAGCCTGATCTATCCATAACTATGCATGCTTTAAGCCTAGTTCGTTTGGCAAACTAAGCCCGGTTTGCCCGGCAAAGCCCCAAAACTATTTTTCGAACTAAGCTCAAAATCCACTGGCACAATAGTAAGTCCACCCTAAAAGTGGCACCTTCAAAACCCTACCATCCTAATCGACATTAGAACTTCGTGTGCTTGATTCTTATACAGAAAAGGTATGAAGGCATACCTATGGATTTTGACCTAGGTAGCAGGCCCCTAACCAAATATTGCCAAATATTGGAGCTTGTCTGAAAGATTTTTAGTAGTTGATTTTGAAATGATAAGTATTAAGTTATAAAATGTTTTGAATAAGGAACTTAATATTGCCAACTATCGAAGAAATTGTCCGCTTTGTATCAAGCCGGATCCATCCCATACTAGATCGGCAAGACCCAAACGATTTTGTCCCGTAGGTAAAATGGGAACTTCCTAGGAGGTCACCCATCCTATGATTTTTGTCAAGCGAGCACGCTTAACCCTAGAGTTCTTTCAACTCTCTAGCCATTCCACCAAAAGTTGCCTACGATGATTACTTACCCCCTTTTCGATATATGATTCAATTCATTCCTCTGTCTTGCATTCCACTACCCTAGCTAGCCTGCCATCCTAAAAGCTTGCCAGGAGCCTTACTCTATCTGCCTTTTTAGGATCGCTTTGCTAGGTCGGGATGTCACAGGCCCACTAGCTTCTGCGTGGTTCGTCCTCGAACCATATATCTATTGGAGGGGGTCCTCGAACCATATATCTATTGGAGGGGGTTAGGCTTTGATACCAAATTGTAACGCCCTGACTCCAACCGCTAGAGGAATTGTCCGCTTTGGATCAAGCTGGATCCATCCCATACTAGATTGGCAAGACCCATACGGTTTTGTCCCACAGGTATAATAGGAACTTCCCAAAAGGTCACCCATCTTAGGATTTCTGTCAAGCGAGCACGCTTAACCATGGAGTTCTTCCAACTCTCCAGCCATTCCACCAAAAGACACTTCTGATGATTAGTTACCCCCTTTTCAATATATGATCCGATTCATTTATGTGTCCCGCATTCCACTATCCTAGCTAGCCTACCATCCTAGAAGCTCAATAGGAGCCCTCTACCCGCCCTTTTAGGATCGCTTTGCTGGGTCGGGATGTCACAGGCCCACCATCTTCTGCGTGGTTTGCCCTCGAACCATAAATCTACTGGAGGGGGTCAGGCTCTGATACCAAATTGTAACGCCCTAACTCCAACCGCTAGAGGAATTGTCCACTTGGGATCAAACCGGATCCATCTCATACTAGATCGACAAGACCCACATGGTTTTGTCCCGCAGGTGAAATGGGAACTTCCCAAGAGGTCACGCATCCTACGATTTCTTTCAAGCGAGCATGCTTAACCCTAGAGTTCTTCAAACTCTGCAGCCATTCCACCAAAATTCGCCTCTGATGATTAGTTACCCCCTTTTCAATATATGATCCAATTCATTCCTGTGTCCCGCATTCCCCTACTCTAGCTAGCCTGTCATCCTAAAAGCTCGCATAGGAGCCCTGCTCTACCCGCCCTCTTAGGATCGCTTTGCTGAGTCGGGATGTCATAGGTCAAAATTTAGGAGAATATATTGCACGACCTAGAATCCTTGATAAGGAGGCTAGAGTCAGGCTCCCCTTAAAATTACACAACCTTTATTACATTTGCTTACTTTTAATGCACTATATTCTAGATATTGACGTGCATTATAAGTATGCCATGCATTAATAAACTGAGAAGGGACCGCAGCAAGGTTCCGTCTAGTCCATGCATTTCTAGTTTCTCTATGATGAACTGACCAATGTGACTATCTGGTCAGACTCCATCCTTCGGGTCTTCCCCATGGCACCTAGGAGGCAGCTCATAGGCTTTAAACAGGGAGAAGGAGGCGATTTTTTATCTCTATCTCTTAAGATCGTTTATGTTTATTTTTATATATATAACACTTATATATTAAAATAAAACCCTAATAAAAAGCCTTCATATCAAATTTTGCTAATGGGCTCTTAAATCGAATTTAAAGCCCAATTTGCCTAATCTAGTCCTTATAATCCATTGGGCCTCGAACCAAATTTCAAGCCCATTGAAACACTAATCTCGTCCATGATGATCTGGTGTGCGACCCAATAGGTCCGTATTTAGTTGGCAGTGGGCCATACTCTCAATGCAGCCCACAAATCATAAGCGGTCTCTAGCCAGACATTATGATTACCTAATAAATATGAAATCGTTTGTCCGATATAAAACCTAATGATACATGTCATGATTCCTTTTGTTACACGATATTTAATTTGAACATAAGTCATGGATCATGTCATACTTATATTGTTCAAACATATCCATTTCTTGATTTGTATGCAGACTGATAAATCAAATCAAATTGATATCTCTATATCAATTTATTTGAGCACGACCATGCGTTTTCTTAGTCCTACTTATCCAGGGGCCCAAAAGATATCTCTCTTATGAAAGAGGAACAAATTCCATCTCGATCGTACACTATCCTCTGCATGATTTACATTATGCTCAACCATAACCTTTATAGCCATCCGATTAAAGATGACGTTTGATCATGTCAAAACACAATGCTACCCATGTAGGATACTGTGACGACCTTAGGTCTAAGGATTCAATAACATTACCATATTGAGATCATTAATGACATCGACCCATGTAATGATCTCAAAGCGAGTCTATCCAGTACATTGTCCCCACAAGTACTTATAAGCTTGAATGGCATCACCATACACATTCAAACTTATACTAGTCAATATTTCACTTATGACTAGGGATATATATTATTATAAAGCAACATGCAAAAATAATATAATAATAAAAAT
>CANUEP010003833.1:0-17500 GCA_947857235.1 Jatropha podagrica
CCATCGCATCACCGTACGGTTGCATTTTCCAAGACGCAATGCCTCTAAGGTTCGCCTGTGGAGTCTCCTGGTTCCAGGAATGCCTCTCACCAATGTTATGTATAAATTAGGGCTCCATGCAATTGGAACTTGGGCTTTGAAGGCTTTGAATGCATTCATGTCTTCACGTTTGCTTTTGTTACCCACTAATGCACCTAAGCTATTCCATTTTATAAGGGAAAAAAGAAAAAAGAACCGCTAGAATGAGATTATGAAAAAATAAAGCTACGAAATTTGAGGTGGTTAAACTTACACCCAACCTAAAATACACTCACACAAACCATAAAAGGAAAGAGGTCACAGGGGGAGAATGATTTTAAATAGCAACAAACATTGATTGCATTCAAAGGCTGAAAGTCACTGAAGCATACTTTAAATTATCAAAATGGGAAATGTTATAAGAATTACAATGCATAAAGATGTCAACATCCACAAAGTACTATATTATGAATAATTAGGAATATAAATGTTCCCTTTAAAAAAAAGGGAATATAGATATCCCGAAGTACTTATTATTCAGTGTTTCACCAATACCTGCTTCAAAAAATTTATAACATATTAAGGACATTCCACTTCATTGGTTCTTAATCTCTAAAAACCAAAATCAGATCAGTTAGAATGTTTGCTATGAAGTGATTTTCCTTTCCATGAACGATGCAACAGATATAACAATTTTTCAGAAACCTTAAAATCTTCGCCATAACCAGGATTCTCTACTTTATAAATTATCATAGAATAAGAACGTGTCGACATATTGGTATCATTTTTGCTACTATTTTTGCAATCTATACTCTTAAATGTTGACATTATATCCCACAAAATAAAATCTAAGTTTAGATATAATATATTTATAATATATGACATTATTAAATAGAAAAGGAAACTAACAACAATGTAAATCAAAAAGAAAAAATCTCATTCTCATAGTCCAAAGTAACTCAGTTTAGACAAAATAACAAATAAATAGTGAAATTATTATAGAAGAAAAGAATGACTAAAAGAAAAGGCAAATAAATTATTATACAGCACATTTTTTCCTAATTTTAGAAAATAACAAATAAAAAATAAAAAGCAACAGTTTACACTAGCAAATTAAACTAGCTACAGCCAAGTTTAGAGACAATAACAGGAAATAAAAAAAAGCATTACATGTTCCTTAGTAGGGTTGGCAGCGGGGCAGGTACCCGCAAAAAATAAACTACCCGAATCCGAATCCATTACTAATTTATGTACTTGAATCCGTTAAGGAATAAACTAATAATATCCAAACCCGTCCTAAATCCGTTTAGAAATACATACATACTATCCGAATCCGTTTAAATACCCGTTCAATCATAAATTTATTCAATCCATGAAACCTGAACCTGCATGAAACCCGAATCCGAACTCAAAGTGCAAAAAAAAAAAAAAAAAAGAAAAAAAGAAAACCATAAAAAATACGTTGAAATTCAACTTCAAAATAAACAACCTAGCATGTAAAAATTCAAAATAATAAAACAAATTAACCTGTAATATTCTCAATCAATCAACAGTACATGGTAATATTAAAATAGAACAAAAAAATTGAAATTCAAACAAAAGCTTATTTCTAGATAGATCTGTATAAACATCTCATGGTAAAAGGAAAAAGCAAGAACAAATTAAACCTGTTAACGTGTTTTTCTTTCACATTTTGTACAAAATACAGATTCTTTTAACCTGTTTTGCTTATCAAGTTTGTTATTTGTAGCTAACCTCATTGACAATATCAAATTTTAAATTTGGAATCCTATTATGGAAAACCAAATTTTATAACTTTAGCAGCAGAAAAATCAACAAACCATTCTCATTATCAGTATTATCTTAATCATTATTAACAAAACCAAACTTTGAATTAACAAACCAAACATATCAGATTTCACCTAACAAACCATGAATTGGCTTATATGCACCATGCTTTTGCCTTTTAGTATATATATTTTCAACAAATAAACCATGCACAAAACCCATAAACGAAAAAATAAAACAATATGCAAATAATCTCGGCTGAACCAATAAATTAATTCAACAATTCCTCCTCTTTGTCTGTTTATTTGTGTTCATAAAAAAAAGAAAGAAAAAGGAAAATGGACGCAGCAAAACGAAAAAAAAAAACTGAGAATGAAATAAAAAAAAATCAAGAACGAACCTGGCAATTGTATGCTTGAAGAACACGATTGCTGCGGAGGCGATGGCCAAGAACGAAATGAACGGGAAGGTAAAAACAAAGACTATGGCTGTAGAAGTGCAGACAACGAGCGGCGCAGGGAAGGGAGGGAGGAGAAAATAAGTTTCACTTGAGTTGAGTTCGACAGAACTTCTCGTTTGTAGATTAAAATCAGTTCCCAGGGTAAAACGACGTAATTTCACTACGTCGTTTTGATGGTAAATTAATTATTTTTGTTATTATTATTATTAGTATTATTATTATTAATTAAAATGCTATAATGTCATTTTAATATTATAGTTAATTGTAAAATTTTAATATTTTTTATTAAAGAATATATTTAATATATTCTAATTATATTCTAATATATATGATGACACTAATAAAAAAAATAGTAAGACATTTAAAAAAGATCCAATTATAATTATATTTAGAAGTTTATTAGTGATATTTTATATTAGTCATACTTTAATTTACTAAAGGCATATCTAGATTTTATATTTCACATGAATTACATTTTATATTAAAATTTAATTATAATTATCATTAGAAATTTATTAGTAATATTAATAAATAGCTTTAAAAATTTTTAATTACAACATTGTTAGCCTTCTATTCAATTAATAACTTTTTATTTTTAATAAATTTCATAGTTACCAAATTGTAAAAAAAAATCAATTAAATTACTAAAAATGGCATGAATACAATATTTATAATTTTATTTAATATATTTTATTAAAAAATTAAATTAAATTTATTAAGGTATTATAATTTAATGTTTTTATTAAAATTTACTTGTGAATAACATATATTATCTAATGATAATGTATTCGTTACATTTAAAGTATAAATCACTATAGTTACCAATATATATTTTTTTTTTTGAATTTTTTAAATAGAAATGTTACGTAACTTGGTGGTAAGATAATTATATTAATGTATAAAGGTCCAGAATTCAATATTACTTATTGTAATAAAAATTTTATTTTAAATCATATGGGCAACGGGGTGTATAGCGGCAAGGGCCCCTCCGAAAATTTTTTTATAAAGTACAGACAATGTGGTAATTTCTCTTTTCTTATTCCTTTTCCTTTTCATATTTATTTTTCTCTCCCACGCCACAACACCTGATACATTCGACTTCCAGTTTCAATTTCTGGAGTCACAAGAATGGAAGAAAACTTTAAATAAGTTTTATTCTAATCTTTCATTTTTTTTTATATTTTTGTTATTTATTTGTTGTTTTTCTTGATTTATTTATTGAAAGTATAAAATTGTGACTTCGAAATTATTTATTAGTTGGAGATGATTTCTTTTCTCTTGTTAATTTATTTATTGAAGGTATAAAATTTGTGATTTTTAAATTATTTATTAGTTAGAGATGATTTCTTTTTCTTTGTTAATTTATTTGTTGGAGATAACAAATTATGGCTTTGGAATTATTTATTAATTAGAGATTATTTATTTTTGCTTGTTCATTTATTTGTTGGAGGTATAAAATTGTGGTTTTGAAATTATTTATTAGTTAGAGATGATTTCTTTTTCCTTGTTAATTTTGTGTATTATATAAATAAAATTAACAAAATTTATCATTGCTAATAAAAAAAATTTATTCCAAAAAATTATATTGAATATATATTCACATGATGATATAGTAATCCATAGGAAAAAAATCAATACAATCGTTTCATTATACAATTTTTCAATTAATATTTATAAATTAATCTCATAAAGTGTTATAAAAGTTATATATTAAAATGCCTATGTCAACCACGCCATCATAAATTGCAGAAAACACACAGAAGCTAAACAGATTTAAAGACCATACTTATAGCGTTTAGATCTCACAATTGCAAAGAATCCCTGCTTGAATTCAACCCTTGACTGAAATATTAAGCTTAACCACTCATGGCTGTGAAGAATACAAAGAAAAAAAAATGAATCTGTTGTTTTTATTTTTTTAAACATAGAAAATGAAAAATAACGGGGAAAAAGAGACGACCTCCTCTTACAAACCTTCAAAATATATATGAGAACAAATAAATCCATAAAACTAAATAATATCTTTTTAAAATAAATATAAAATATTAATTATCTGTAAAATTCCTAAAAATTCGGATCATCTTGCATTTAAAAAGATTTCCTCGCGTCTGATAAGATTTGTCAAAATCCAGGTCGCAGCTCTTGACCTAAGTGCTATTACAAAACTTTCAGAAGCGTTTCTCTTTCCTGCGGGCTGTCTACATAGTGCTTGCCCAAGCGCTATTGCAATACTTTCAATAGCTATTCTCTCTCCTGGACTGGTCTATCCTTGTGCTTGCCCAAGCGCTAACTGCAGACTTTCAGAAGCGTTTTTGAGGACTTTTCACCAATTCGATAACTTTCACCAAAACTTTCAAAATTAGCCTCCAAAGCTTCCTTGTTGTCAAATATAACATTTCCTATGGGAAATATGAAAACCAAGTGAAAAGTCTTCATTTAAGCCAAAAATCACCAATAAACAATAATCAAATATATAACATTTTATGCTTAATTTACAAGCTATCAAATTCCCCCACACTTATTCTATGCTTGTCCTCAAGCATGACCAAGGTCTCAATTAAACTCACAAAGAAACACACTTCATCCTACAACAATACTCTTTTAACAAAATATTGAAAATTTGGAAAGAAAGACAAACAAGGTAATAAACATCATTGTTTATTCTATCAACAACATACCAATATACAACAACCTTAAGGCATCCCATTAAGCACAAAACATAAAACTTGGAAATTTATGCACACAACTTATTAAGTTCCATCAGAATTTAAGTTGCTACATTCCAAAACATAAGGTTAACCTACTAACGTACAATGCTTTAGGACGTGATGTCATTTTCTTCAAAAGGAAGGAAGGTGCTTTCTCCACTCATCGTTTTTCATTTATTCGTTGCAAAAATATTTTTCTTTTGTTTTCTTTTTTCTTTTTCTTTTTTTTTTTTTTTTGCAACTTATAGAGAACTCATATGCATTACCGCTTCTTTGTCACCTTTCAAATTGCTTTGTGAGATTTGCACCCTCCATCCTTCCAAATCATACATCCAAACATTCAAAAGTAGCACTTTAGATAAGTTAAACAGAGTTTTAAAAGGTGCACAACAATGAATTAAGCACAAGCAATTTAAAGTTTCACCTACTTAGGAAGTCTAAATGATTTGCACAAAAATAGAATTACTAAGGGATGCTATCTACGGTATGGAGAAGATAGAAGATTACAATAAAGACTACTATTACTTGCCCAAAATTTCAAAGAGCCAATTTAATGCAAAAGAAACTAGTTAAAGGGCAAAGAATGCTTCTCATGAGCTCAAAAGAGAAAATCAATCACACTTCAAGACAAGAAAGAAAGTTGCAAAAATTTTGTATATACAAAACAAACAACACAAATTCCCATGGAATAAGTAGGATACTACTAAGTGATCAATGAATTATTCAAAAATAAGCTGAATAAATAAATAAATCACAGAAAAGCACTTCTAAAAGCACATCCTCCCCCACACTTACTCCTCACATTGTCCCAATGTGGAATCATCAACAACACAAAAGGAGGCTTAATTTCCAGAAAGAATAAAAAAAATGAAAGATAAAGGAAATAAAGCTTCCCTATGGAGGTAGGCGTGAGCTAAGCGGAGGGTGTGGGCAGCAGGAGGGACTGAGGCATTGTTGTTCAAAGCTGTCGCGGGCATTGGGAATGGCCCGCAATGGTTATGGAGTCAGATCATGGGGAAGCGGCTAGCGGTTCCATCGAGGAGGCAGAGCACGTCCCCCACTCGCTACCGAAGCTGTCGTGCGATGGTGAGGGTGAAGGGGTAGCGGGACGATGTGGCGGTGGAGCTGCTGGGTTTAGGAGTGGCGGATGGAGGCGCGACAGGGGCGACTGGCGATGGAGAACGCGACCTGCTCTCCTTGTCTGAAGCGCAGTGCGATGGCGACGGAGAGGAGATGGTGCCGCTGGGAAGCCAGGCTACTTATCTCTTGGTTCGCAGCAGGCTTGGATTCCGGCGAGCGGCAGTTGTAGTGTCTCAGCGGCTGGAATTGGAAACAAAAAGAGAGTAAAGGAACAGTGAGTTAGGTTAAAATAAAAGAGGTGAGAGTAAATGGTAATAAGAGACAAAAGAATTAAGGAAAAAAATTAATTAAAATAAAAAAATTAAAAAATTAAAAAAAAAAAGAAAACAAAAAGAAAAGCCACAAAGTTACCGTGGCCATAAAACACAAAGAACAAAAAGATTTTCTTTTCTTTTATTTTTGTAAACAAACCTACTTTATTTTAACCATGGCAGATAAACCCAGTTCCCTAACATGAACCTAGAAAATGAACCAGAGACCAAAGGAAGAAGATGACCCATATTAAAATAAAATAAAATAAAATAATAAAAAATAACATAGAAATAAGAACAGATACGAGGCTTGGGCAAGCCTTGTATTGGGTTGCCTCCCAAGAAATGCCCTCGTTTAACGTCTTAGGCTAGACATTCTTAAATTTCAATCAATCCCTTCCGGGTCTTCCAAAGCAATTTCCTTTACCTCAGGAGCTAAAGAATCAATTACATCAACACCAGAAACACTAAGCACATCACATGGATCATCATACATATTAAATTTAACTATTCTCTCATCAAACTCCATGGTAAGTGT
The DNA here is from genome assembly GCA_947857235.1 of Jatropha podagrica. Taxonomy (NCBI): domain Eukaryota; kingdom Viridiplantae; phylum Streptophyta; class Magnoliopsida; order Malpighiales; family Euphorbiaceae; genus Jatropha; species Jatropha podagrica. The sequence continues at coordinate 6,904 of CANUEP010003833.1, forward strand.
ACCATCATGAGCATCTATTTTTGCTCTAGTTGTGCTAAGAAAAGGTCTCCCGAGCAAAATCTCATATGAAGTGGGGGATTTATCATCCTCCATATCCAACACAAAAAAATCAGCAGGAAAAACCAACCCATTTACTTGTACCAAAACATTCTCCAATACCCCTTCGGGTAAACAATGGACTTGTCCGCTAACTGAATTGTAATGAATGTTTCTTTTAATGGACCAACATTCAATGAAGAGTAAATAGATAATGGCATAACATTTATTGAAGAGCCTAAATCACACATCGGTCTTTTTATTTTAATATTGCCTATTTTACATGGAATAGAAAACATACCTCGATCCTTGCATTTAGGGGTTAATTTTCTTTGCAATATAGCCGAAACATTCTCTCCCACACTTACCTTTTGATAACCAACTAGCTTCTTCTTATTCGTACAAAGCTCCTTTAGAAACTTTAGGTAGCGAGGAACTAGCTTTATTGCATTGAGTACGGGTATATTCGCCTCCAATTTGCACAAAGTTTCTAGGATTTCTTTTTCTTCCTTATACTTCTTTGATTTAGCCAATCTTTCAAGAAAAGGGGGCTGAGTTACCAGTGGCAGTGGTTTAGGTAAGCTTACTTCTGGATTTACAGTTTGTTTACTCTACTGAATTCCTGCTTCTTTTCCATCATCCTTCCTCGAGCTATGTCACTTTGCATCGAGCCTGGAATTCCCAGCTCCAATCTATTTCTCACAGTGATTGAATTGACATTTTGCATGAGGTTTATGACAGTTTGAGAAGGTAACTTTCCTCGAGACTCTAATTTGCTCAAAGAGGTTGTTAATTGGCTCACTTGATTCTCCAAATTTTGAATGCTAGCCCTAGTCTCTTGCTGAAATTATTGAGTGTTAATTGCAAGAGATTTAACAATATCTTCAAGGGATATACCTGCTTTTGAACCCATTTGTGACTGTTGTTGAGGTGGTCCATGTTGGTATGGATGGGAATTTTGTTGTCTTACTCCATAATTGAAATTTGGATGATCTCTGCATCCCGGATTATACGTATTTGAATGAGGATCATACATCCTTTGGGGTTGTCTAGGAAATCCTCCAATTGCATTTACTTGCTCTTGAGTTTCTTCTTGTAACGTGCGATATATATCGGTTGGATGTCCAGGAAAAGCACAGATCCCACACACTTTAGCTTGTAAAGACATCCCTGCAACAATACTTTGAACCAAAAAGGTTAGTTCATTAAGCTTATTTTCAATGTTAGAGTCACTCACTTGATTGACTCTCCTTGTCATGTCTTGACGTCTACCAAACTGTTATGTGTTGGCTGCGATGGTAGATATGATTTCGCGAGCTTGTCAAGGAGTTTTGTTGATAAGAGCTTCTCCACTTGCTGCATCAACCATTCTTCTCTCTAAATCCAGCATTCCTTCATAGAAATACTGAATAAGTGATTGTTCAGTAATTCCATGTTGTGGGCAGCTGGCACACAATCACTTGAACCTCTCCCAATAATCATGGAGAGTTTTTGCATCTTTTCGCTTGATGCCATTGATTTTCCTTCGGATCAAAGCTGCTCTTGAAGCTAAAAAATACTTCTCCAGGAATAGTTGGACCATGTCCTCCCACATTCTTATGGTTCCCGAAGGCAAATAGAACAACCACTCCCTGGCGGCATCCTGCAAATAAAATGAAAATGCTCTCAACTTGATTTGTTCCTCGGTCACTCCTTGTGGTTTCATGCTTGAGCATACTACATGAAACTCCTTCAGGTGCTTGTTAGGTTCTTCATTCTCCAATCCGCGGAAGATAGGAAGTAGGTGTATTAAGCCTGATTTTAGCTCAAACGCCACCTCCAGGGCTGAATAACTAATGCAAAGGGGTTGTTACTCCACTGGAGGTGCGTGTAGCTGTCTCACTGTCTGTTCCTCAGCCATGACTTCTTCTTCTTCTGACTCAATTTTTACGCCTTCAAATTCTGCCAAAATTTCGGGTGTTGGTTTATCTAAAGGAGATGTGGATGTCGTGGCTGCTTATTCCTTTTGCAGTCTTGCTGCTTTCTTAAATGCACGGGCTCGCTTCTCGATTTCTAGATAAAAATCTAAGTTAGCCTGTTCAGATCTGGTCATAAAAATCAAAAATCAAATTTATATTAGTCCTCGGCAATGGCGCCAAAATTTGACGGGTGTCGAAGCCATAAAAAATAATTCCTGATTTTCTAATCTAGATAAATTGTAGAGAGGGAAAGAATGGTCGAACCCTAGAGAATAATAAAACCTGATTTTTAATTTGAAACGGTTTATAGAGACAAATAAATAAAAAAAGGGGGGTTTTGATAAGATAGCAATTGAAAATAATAACTAAATAACAGAAAGCGATAAATTAAATAATAAATACCGATAGAGGATACGCTTCAGTCAAAGGTGATTCACAGCAGAGGATTCTCTTAATCGGTCATGGATACAAAAATTACTCTAAAAATTGAATGACTAACAGGTTATAATCTTTGGACAAGCGCCTCTGAAAAATCTTTCCATAGTATTAGATTACACATATAAAGTGCTAGAATAATCCCTAATTAACGAACAATCCTAAACTAGTGATAGAATTTAATTCGCTAACAGCAATGAAAACTAGAAAGACCCTGCCCTATTCAACAAACTCACAAGCGACAGTTCATTTAAAACAGATTGTGGGTTTCCATAATATAATCCAAAGGCTTGGACGCAATCAAATTATACTATTTTCTACCTATTCAATTCAGTTAGACAATACGAATCTCAACCTAATTGATAGCCATGTGCTTCCCTATGGTTTGAACAATGGGCCCTTATTGGACAAATAATAATAAAACACTAGAGACGGGGTTTCTCATAATTGCAGAAAACACACAAAAGCCAAACAGATTTAAAGAGTACACTTATTGCGTTTAGATCTCACGATTGCGAAGAATCACTGCTTGAATTCAACCCTTGACTGAAATATTAAGCTTAACCACTCATGGCTGTGAAGAACACGAAGAAAAAAAAATGAATCTGCTGTTTTTATTTTTTTAAACGTAGAAAATGAAAAATAACGGGGAAGAAGAGACGACCTCCTCTTACAAACCTTCAAAATATATATGAGAACAAATAAATCCATAAAACTGAATAATATCTTTTTAAAATAAATATAAAATATTTAATTATCTATAAAATCCCTAAAAATTTGGATCATCTTGCATTTAAAAAGATTTTCTCGTGTTTGGTAAGATTTGTCAAAATTCTGGTCGCAGCTCTTGAGCGCTTGCCCAAGCGCTATTACAAAACTTCCAGAAGCGTTTCTCTTTCCTGCGAGCTGTCTACATAGCGCTTGCCCAAGCGCTATTACAATACTTCCAATAGTTATTCTCTCTCCTGGACTAGTCTATCCCTATGCTTGCCCAAGCGCTAACTGCAAACTTTCAGAAGCGTTTTTGAGGACTTATCACCAATTTGATAACTTTCACCAAAACTTTCAAAATTAGCCTCCAAAGCTTCCTTGTTATCAAATGTAGCATTTCCTATGGGAAATATGAAAACTAAGTGAAAAGTCTTCATTTAAGCCAAAAATCACCCATAAACAATAATCAAATATATAACATTTTATGCTTAATTTACAAGCTATCAATTATATTTAAAGAAATCAAATTAAATTACATACCTGTTCAGATTGTGAGTTGTTGCAATTTTTTTTAACTGTCTTGTGGCTACTGCAGATTGGGAGTTGCTGCTTTTTTATGTCATTCAAGTCTTGCAACTGCTGTAAAGGAGACTTACTGCTTCTTTATATGTTTTTCATATATTGCGACTGCTGCAGATAGGGAGTTGTTATTTTTTAATTTTATTTTTCAAGTCTTGTGGCTGCTACAAATGAGAATTGCTGGTTCTCTATATGCTATTCACGTATTTTCTCTGTCTTTGGATAGGGAGTTACTCTTTTCAATTAATTTTTTTTCAAGTCTTGCGGCTGCTGTAGATGGGAATTGTTGGTTCATTAATTTAGAACATCTTGTAGATGCTGGCTGCAGGAGTGCTTTGTTTTATAATCTTTTGTAATACTTTAAACTACAGCAGTCCTCAAGTTGTATTTAGTTAGAGTCAATTTAAACCCCCTTTTTTTACAGTAAATAAATCAATTTCATAATTTGTCCTTAAAATTGTCCCCTAAGCCTAATTTTAAAATAAGTAAATATCATAATAAACTTAAATCGTCCCCTATATGTTTTATTATGACAAAAGGAGACAATTTTAAATTGTCTCCTAATCTTGATGAGTTAATATTTTTAGGGACAAATATTATTGATTGTCCCCCTATTCTCATTTTTTTTTTTTTTTTTTGTAGTGGGGGATGACTCTCCTAATCCAATTTATTTCATTCACAACACTAAGGTTGGAACCCTGGATGTTGTTTAAAGGATCCCGCACTTCATCACATTGTATCAACCGATAGTTGATATTTAATTTTTTTTAATATATGGCATACTTATTATCAGTATATGAGACAAAAGTTAACCTCTCTCTATGAGACGTCAATCGTCTCTAAAATTAATGACAATAATTATCCTTAATATACAAGACATAAATTGTATCTCATACATATAGGATGTCAATCGTCTCCAAAATTAATAATGGTAATTGTGCTCAATATACAAGACATTAGATGTATCTCATATATAAGACTTCAGTTGTTCCCAAAATTTATAACGATAGTTGTCATTAATAATGGAGACACTAGTCGTCCCATCTCCCATATGAGACATCATTCATTCCCAAAATTAAGGATAGTATTTCTCCTTAGTATTGGAGACGTAAATTATCCTTTATTATTGGCACAACTATTGTCTCAATTTTTAATTAAAATATTAGTAAGCTATTGTAATTAAGATTGATTGTCCCCTTTGTATCTTAATATAATAAAATAGGACAATTTTGAAATTGTCTCCTAATCTCAAGGGGTTAATACTTTTTGGGGACAAATAATATTGATTGTCCATATTGAACGTCTCCTTTTCTCATTTTTTTAGTAACTTTTGATTTAAATATTTCTTATTTATTAATAATAATATGGTGATAGTGGTGGTGTACAATGGTGGTAGTGGTAGAATTGTAATTGTTGTGGTTGTGGAAGTGGTGAAGTGAAGGCAGTGGCGGTGGTAGTGTGATTAATGGTGGCGATGTGCTAACATATTTATAAATAAATATAAAAATTAAACAGTGATTACATTCCATAAATTTTTTTAATTACACTATTAATTATAAGAATGGAATCTTAAGTACATTTCATTACATTCCACCTTTGATTATATTAGATTGCATATCAAACCAAACATAGCCTTAGATTCATTTTATTTCATTGTAGAATGTGAGCTGAAATTCTCTTTAACTCGTGGACACCAGGTTCTTGTTATCAGAGTTTCTCACGGAACATTTAGCGCGAATTTCTCCTTATTCACCTGTCAATACATCTATTTGCCCCATCTTGACCATGGAAAGCGTGAACTGTCTAAAGAATGAAGGTTCGCTATGAGCATAGGTAGTAACCATGTTCGCTGTCCTTGTATTAGTAAACAAATCTTCATCAGAGAAAAATAGAGCCTATCTTTTCACAAGACCTATATAGTATTGGTGATCAAATTTTTTATCAGTTCGAATATCCATCACGATAGTATTATTAGAGTTTGGTGTTGGACAAGATTGCTTAAGCGAATCTGCCAAAGTTCTATTCATCGTAGGGTCTTGAGTTTGATAAAGACAATCGGTGAAAGAAGCACAATGGCTAATGCCAATGGTGTGTGCACCTGATAGAAGAACAACATCTCGAGCTGTTAGGTTCTTTCTTGCAAACTATGCAAGAACCGTATTAGTGTTAGCAAATGGTGCTATTAAATCTACAACAGTTTGATTTACTGGCGCTAATATTACTATGTCTCACCTTCCCAATGGAACTTCATAATGAGGGCCGCCAGTCTTGGCTCAACCAACAAGAGAATAATATATATAAGCACTTGATATAAATATCGGTAACGATACCCAGCTCAAATCGCTAGGTATTACAATATTAGATAATTGAAGCAAATAGGCATTTATGGGACCAAGCCATATAAATTAAAGGGCATATAATACTTGTAGTCAAAATAAATACTAAGGAGAGCTATGGGGTAATTGAGTAATTATGCCAAAGGAAGGCCAGGGAAGACACAAAAACAGAGGAGAGGATTAAGGGTAATTGAGTAATTGTAAGAGTGAAAAGCAGGGGAAGACCCAAAAGAGGCACAGTCCTTTAGAGAGAAAGTGTGAACAAAATCCCTAGGTGTGATGCGATGAAAGAGTGATCACAAAGGGGAAATGGACGGTGCAAAAAAAGATTGCAGTCGTGGAAGTTGTTTATCGTCCAAGTAAGATGCTGTTTGCCTAGGGTTTACAGTTAATTTCTTGACAAGAGGGGAGGTTGTAGATGTGTACTTTGCATTTGCATATGAACAATGAAATGGAAAGGCCAGCAACATGTTAGGTAGCCCATAGCAATATTATAATTGAGGTTGAATGTTGATGCATGGTTTCGACGTTATTAAGTAGTAAGAATTAAAGAAAAAATGGAAACAAAGAAAACAATAGTACTGAATATTGGGTGGGGAAAAGACGAGTTTGATGAAGCAACAAATGCATAGTTGCCATCTGATTGTGGACTATATTATTATTTGGTTTTGAAATAATTAGTAATTGAGTGCAGGAAGGGGGAAGATAAAGTTGATGGTGAAAGGGAAAATTTTGTACCTATCCTAGTAATGTATTTAGACAAACAGTGTAGAAGATATGAACAAAGTTCAAACAAGCGCACCGGATCAGTTAGAAATGAGGTGAGAAGATGTATTATTGTGTTGATTTTGAGAATGGTGGATGATTAACTAACTTATATGATTTGTTAACATGTAGAGCCCAAATGTACGATGCAGGCCGTTAGCGCTTAGAGCATTGGTGAATGAGTTAAGTGAAACACAAAAGGAATGGGTTAAGGAGTTAGGTTTTGGAGAGCTCCTTAGATTACCAAAAATAATATTGAACAAACAATTGTGTTACTGGCTCTATGAGAGATTCAATACAGAGAAAGTATGTATAGAGCTACTAAGAGGAGTTACCATTAGGATAGTTGCAAATCATTTGGGATGGGTTTTAGGAATCCCAGTGGGAGGAAGTGTTCCTTATCGGCCTCGACAGAGAAAGGTTCGAGAAGAACTTGTTAAGAGGATAATGGGTCAGTACAAGGGTTGTAAAGCAATTGTGGAGGCAAAGGTCATGAAAAAATAAAGACAACTATAAGTAAAGAAGAATTTCAGCAACACTTTTTGCTTTATACTCTAGGCGTGTTGTTATGTCCAACCTAATGTACTAGGTTTAGCCCCCATCTGTTGGAAGTAGTTACTGATATTGAAGCAGCAATTCAACTTAATTGGGCTGAGTTTGTGTTACAATAGTTCGTGAAAAGTGTTGAGCGATTTAAAGAGGCATTAAAGAAGACGGACAAAGCCAGTGGGCTAGGAGGATGTGTACTGTTTTTGAAGGTATGACAATTAAAAAAAAAGCATGTGTGAATGTGTTTGGAACTGATTTAGGAAAATGGAAACGTACCTTTTTTTTATTATTGAAACTAGTTAAATGAGTTTGCCAATTGCTATAATTTCAAATTGGTAATTGCTCTAATATGAATGTCATACCTACTAATTTCAATTTTTGCTGTTGTTGAAGATCTTCTACCTCGACCATTTGGATCTAGGCTGAGCTATGAAATTGGATGTTTTTCCGAGGGTCTGCGCTTAGGATAAGAATGTTGTACGCGCTGCAATAGCATCTGATTTGTGCTTGGGCAGTGGCTTTGGCCGACGAGAGGTCAGTTAATCGTTGAAAAAATCACAGGTAATGTAATTTATCATTTCCTGAACTGTTGAAACCATGGTATTCTTGGTTTGGATAACATGTTCTTTTGTTATATAGGTATTGTGTATTGGATATGGAAAACCCCATCCCTTGGAAGCTGCTGATGTTGAGTCAGAAAGGATAAGAGTTTTAGATTAAGTGATGTTTGCGGCTGGATCAAGAAATAAAACATTCAAAAGTAATGGGAATTGGAAATGGCATAGGCAATGTGCCTTGTGCTGTCGACTGAGTAGTTGTTGGAGCCATGAAGAAGGTAATGCAACCTTCTCAATTGGTCATTAAGCCAAAAGATTAATATCATTTATATATTGGTCGTACATTAATCACAATCCAAAATGATGACCGTTTACTGTGGCATTACAAATGTCGATTGACAGTGTGTGGAGGAGTCGACATCGACAATGATGACCCTTGCTATTGTTGTGGAGAATGTTACAAAAGTAATAAAGCATTAGTGATTCCCAATTGTACAATAACAAGCAATCGTCGGCAGTGCAGTGAGCCATTCATAGTTTGCATATTGACGCGCGAGGTTGACGATGTAGTTGATAGCATCCCAAAACGGTTTATGGAATCTTTAACATGAAAGCAATGGTGGATGTGAATTTCTGAAAAGAGTTGTAGGGGTACTGTTACCCAATGCATAAGATGTTGTATAAATATGGGGACATCATACTCTTTTTTTATTGGTACTATTGTTAACCGCAGTATCTTCCTTTGGTCGGTTGGAATATATGGTGAATAAGTGCAGTGATTTTTGTGTTTGCAAATATGGTGTTCATCTGGTTTTCTTCTTTTACACATTTTCCTAATACACGTATTATTGTCATGTGGAAAGCGAGTCATTACACATGAGTTCCATGTAATGGATATTTGTGAAACAAAAGGTAAACGTGTGTTAAGAACAATTTTGTACAAATTAGTTTGGCGGCATAAATGAATACCATAACATAATTTTTCGCTAAGTCATCTAAGATGATGAGTCCAATTTTCATGCAATCATAACGTATACCTGTCTATTTAGGCAGATGGGTTTCTGAGTTGTCGGAATCCAGCATTATCGGGAAAGGAAATGTAGCCTATTTGACTAAGAGTGCAATCCACGGGTAGGGCGTGATACACCAGACAGTCGTGCTGTTAGAAGAGTGTTAAACGTCTGCGACTTTTAGTGACTTGCATGGGCATGTCGTATGAAAGGAAACGACTGTGTCCGTCATGGCGGTCTTAACCATTAGACTGCAAGTGTAGTACACGGGCCTGGCGTCACAAATGACACGCCTGTGGGCGTCATTGCGGTTTGCAACGTTGGACTTCCAGTGTTGTACACGGGCAGGGCGTGTAAAAGGACACGCACGTGTAGATTATTGGGGTGTACTACTCTAGACTTTCAGTGGAGTACATGAGACGGGAGTGTCAAACCACATGTCCGTGTCTGCTAGTGGGGTGTACTACACTGGATTAGCAATGTAGTACACGGTCCAGGTGTGTGAAGGGACACACCTGTGTCTGTTATTGGGGTGAACTGCACTGGACTTGCAGAGCAGTACATGAGCAGGGTGTGTCAAGGGACACGTTCGTGTCCATTATTGGGGTGTACCACACTGGATTTCCAGTGCAGTACACGGCCCGAGTGTGTCAATGGCCACGCCTTTGTCGGTTTTAAGGGTGTCCTACACTGGATTTCTAGTGCAGTACACGAGCCAAGCGTGTTTTAGGACACGCCCGTGTCCATTATTTGGGTGTACTGCACTGGACTTCCAGTGCAGTACATAGGCCGGGCGTGTTTTAGGACACGGTTGTTTCCATTTTTAGGGTGTAGTGTACTGCACTGGACTTCCAGTGTAGTACACCGGCCGGGCGTGTTTTAGGACACACCCGTGTCCGTTAGTATACTGCACTGGACTTCCAGTGCAGCACATGGGCCAGGCGTGTTTTAGGACACGCCCGTGTCCGTTATTGGGGTGAACTGCACTGGATAGCGTAGTACATAGGTCAGGTGTGTTTTATGACACGCCCGTGTCTGTTATAGGGGTGAACTGCACTGGACTTCCAGTGCTGTACATGGGCCAAACGTGTTATACGACACGCCTGTGTTCGTTATTGGGGTGTAATGCACTGGACTTCCAATGTAGTACACGGGCCGAGGGTGTCACCAGACACACTCGTGGTAAAGTTATATTCAAAATTTAAATTTTGAATCTTGGTACACGGCCCGATCAAATGCCCATCAACCACTATAATGCTAACAGATGCTATTTAAAGCCCTAGGTCCTTTTCATTGTCATATCAAAACCATTCCTCTAACCACTACAACCATTTCGCTCTCTCTCTCAAAACCTCCATAACCACCCACCCATTCTACCACATCTTTCTTCTCTCTTCTATCTCTCTTCACCAAATCTGAACCCCATGGCACCCAAGAGACAAAGGACTACTTCTTCTTCTACATCACAAGCAAATGCCCAGGCTACCGCGCCAAATCCACAAAGAGGAAGAAGGGCACAAAGCACACCGCCACTAGAGATTCCGCCACCATCGTTCACACTATCTGATCCAGATGATGTGGAAAGGTACAACTCTCTCACTTTGAAACCTATGGTTCCCAATAAATTCATAGATGAACATGCTTTAGGATTGGTGGGTTTG
>CANUEP010003833.1:20000-64382 GCA_947857235.1 Jatropha podagrica
GTATGTATACATATGTATATATATATATATGAGTAAAAATATAATCTTTAATAATTTTAATAGTAAATATAATAGAAACAGAATTTACATTTTATGTTTGTGACCGACTCTATAATTAATTTAGTTAGTATATAATTTTCAACCTTTCATAGTGCAATTTGTTCTTAATTGTTATGAAACCGCTGCTTCTTTTTAAGTGCACTGAACTGAAACTAATTTATTCTGACCAACAGAAAACCAACTTGCACAGTATGGTTTCAGTTGTTCTTGTACTTGCCTTAGTTTCCAACCACTAATTATTATTGGTTTCATTCAACAATGTAACTAAAATATTGGAATTGGCATGCCTAATGAGGTGAGTAACCACCATTTTGTTTGACATACATCGCTCACTCTTTGACTTGGAAAAAAAAATACAAAGTCATTAGTTGTAAAGCACTAAGCACCAAATAGTTGTATTTATTGCTTTAAACGGTTTCACATCACCAACTTTACCCAAACTACATCTCTTCCTGTGTTTGTTAGGGTTTGCTGGCTTTGAAAGTGAGTTACAGGTTGCAAATCAGGAGTCAGGTAAGAACAAACAACAACTTTATCCCTTCCATTATAAGATCTATACTTAATCTTGTTTGTCATTTAATATTGTTTATCATGTCGTTTTCACCACAGCCGTGTCCTTTGCGTGAACTCAGTTGTGCATGCATTAGCAACCCACGGATGTGTCAAAAAAAAAAACCCTTTTTGGGTTTTTTTCCCATGGTCTTCCTCATTTTTTATTAGATCCACGAGACAAAGTGGACCTGCTTGCCAACACTGTAAGTGTGCTTTCGGTTTGTAGTATACCCACGGCAAAAGGTTTGATTTTTGGCTTTATTTCACCCCAAAAAAATAAAAATTTTTTTGTTTCTTTTGCAACAAAAGGGCTCCTCCTGCATATGTTCACTCCAGCTATGTCAACATACATGGATGTTTTTGGGTTTGAGTAACACATCAGTAGCTTTCTAACATACAAGGCCTGTACCTTTTTGGGTGCGGTGTGATGTACAAATGCATTTACTTTTCGCATTCAAATGTACTCGGTTCACTATTGTTAGTACAAGCAATGGTAAGTTACGTTTGGTTTTATTTTCACCTTTCTTACTTGGTCCGATTATGGTTTGCTTCGTTTGGTTTATGCATGATTGCAGGGAAAATGAACGGACGTAGTTGTAAGGTTACTATCACTAAAGAGGCACTCAAGGAGGGCAGGCTTGTATGTACAAATATAAATGTTTTACTATTGCGCATTTGAGATGCACTTTTTTCGATTTGTTTAAAGCAGTATATCATAAATTATGTGATCATGCTTCAACATCATCGATTAAAACTCGTGTAATTTTTGTGCAGTTATTGACGGAGAAATTCTAAAAAATTCACAACACAGACATCCAAATGAAATCCATCCTCAAGATCGATGGTCAGAGGTGGTTTGTGGTTACTTAGTCATGCATTGATGGTGACCAGCTGGCAATTTTCAAAGGGCTGAAACAAATATTCTCCAAATACAATGTTCGCCGGGGGTATGATATGACTTTCCAGTACAAGCCTTACTTTGGGACTTTGAAGGCTGTTATATATGATTTGGAAGGAACTTCAGTTGACGTGCCAAAGGAAGGTGCATTATGTGATCGTAAGACTCCCGCGTCCACAACACTGCAATTGCTAGATTCTCCCTCTATGAGTACTAGGAGGAATGCGAAGAAGAACTCAACTGCTGCAAAGACTCCGTCGAACCGCTCGCCAAGGACACCAAAATCTGCTTTTAGTGACTCTGTGGATGAGAAGCCACCTTCAATGTATAAGATTGTCTCCCGCAACTTACTCATCTCCAACAGCCTGGTAATGTCATCGGCAATTCCAGTTATTGGTTACTGTCTCATAATATGGGTACATCCTATAAGTCCACTTGTTTGTAACGTCTTACTTTGTGTATGTATTTTTGTGATTTTCAGACAATTGACACGAGCTTCTACAAGGCATACATGTGTACATGGAAGAAAACCATACACCTTCATTGTCAGGGTCATACAACTGAAGTGAAAATAAAGCACTACGGTGGTAACCGGATTGGCTGCTTCACTGGCTTGAAGTAATTCTTTTAGAAACACTTTTGCAAGATCAACGATGTGTTGATTTTCACTTTTGGAAATAAGGACCGGTCCTTGATTGTCGACCTCATATAGACTGCAGTTAGTTTGAGTTGGAGGAAGGATTCTATACTTTTTAAAGGTGTCGATGTGAACTTTTTGTAGCTAAAGCATGCTCTCATACCGATGTGGTATGTTGGTGGACTAAATATATGGTGGAGATCAACCCCAAACATGTTACTTTTTATTGCAGGGAACACCTGATGTTAGGCTTACAAACGGTAGTTATATTTTTTGTGGGTTTGTTTATGTATTGTTGAAACTTCAATGTGTTTGGGGATGCTCTTCAGAATTTCCATTTAAAATACAATGTTAAATATTTTGTAATAGCTAGAAGTACTGCATTTTGGCTTGTGTTCCATGACCGCTGAATGCCCTGGGTAATGTAATGTTGTTTTATGGTAATGCATCGGAAATCCACGATTATTTTGTTGCTTCCTGCTGGTCCTCGATTAACATGCGACACGCCCGGGGTGTGGACTTCGCTAGAAGTCCACCCTATTTCAACCTTCTTGGGGCGCATATTTGAACATGGGCGTGTCGTTTGGGCACAAACTTTGCTAGAAGTCCACCCCATTTCAGCCTTACTAAGGCGCATATTTGAACATGGGCATGTCCAAGGACGTGCCCTGGGCGTGGACTTCACTGGAAGTCCACCCCATTTTAGCCTTCCTGGGCGCATAATTGAACACGGGCGTGTCAAACAACACGCCCTAGGCATGGACTTAGAAGTCCACCCTATTTCAGCCTTCTTCGAGCACATATTTGAACACGAGCATGTCGAAGGACACGCCCTGGGCATGGACTTCACTAGAAGTCCACCCCATTTTTACCCTTGGTGGGGGAACTCCATGAACATGGGCGTGTCGAATGACATGCCCTAGCCGTGGACTTCACTAGAAATCCATGCTTATTTTGTTGCTTTCCACCAGTCCTCGATTGACATTGCTATGTCAATCGACACAGCCTGGGCGTGGACTTCACTGCAAGTCCAGCCCATTTTCAGCCTTCCAATGCTCCATATTTGAACACGGGCATGTCAAACGACATATCTAAGAAGGAAATCAAAACGATGTAGTTTTGTGATGGATTTTTAATGAATCCATTTACAGGACTATGTCGTTTGATGGTAGTGCTGGATTTGAGAAGCATAAGGTGCAAGTTTTGAGAGATTAACCCAAAAGTGACTATCTAAAACTTTCACTGCGCTAACCATTTGCTCCACATCAACAGCGACAGCGAAACTACTTGTTGAATATCCTATTCTTCATTTTTTACTTCCACACCACCTCAGCCATAGTAGAGGTGATGTTGAAGCAGGTACAGTGAATTTACAATTATCGTGTTACATCATTTTGTCTTTTTCCTTCATTCCCTTGTAATTGTTCATTTCAACTTTATTTACATAAATGTCAGAACAGGGAGACCAATACTCATAGTGAAGCACTAAATGAGTTGAGTTTTATCTACCATGAAACTATCCAGTATGTTTCAATGCTAGTATGCATAATATTCTGAGAGTAAAGCCTTTTTTTTTTATAAAAATTTTGGATTTGAGAACTGTACATCTTTAAACACTGGCCGTGCTCATAGAACTTTACTTGCAACTTTTAATTATTACCACAAAGACCTCAACATCTCGAGCTTAATTGATTTAGTCAACTTGTGCAGGTCCTGACGCACATTATGGCTTTGCAGTTGGCGGCACCGGACACCGAAAACAACGGCTTTAATGGAGATCGCAGGCAGTATGTAATATTGTGCCTGTGTGGCTGACCCTGTACAACACTCGTCTCTGACTCTCTAGAATTCGCAAGGAGAATATATCACAAGTGTGCTGAAACTTGGGTAACTGATAGTCAGTTTCATATAATATGTAAATGTTTCCGTAAGGATTAATTCATCGTTTCCATAGTTCAATTGTCATTGTGTTCTATCATTCGAAATTATGGTTTTCTAGAATGAATTTTGTGTCTTTGGAGTTTGGCATGATCAAGTTTTTCATTCCAACAACTGGACGTCCATTGATAGCTTCCAACAAATGTTATTTACCACTGACACCGAAGTAGAAGGACCAATGGATCAACTGAGTACACTTATAAAGGATGTTCGCGCACTTAATAAACACATTCAATACAAAATGGAGCCAAAGATCCTTTCACTCAGCCACGAGCTAACTAAGACAATCCATTCAATTAAAAGTAATGTCGATGAGGGATTCAACGATGTGAAGAAAGCGACTGAGGAGATGAAGAGCAACGCATGTCAAACTTTTTGAGCAATTAGACAAGACAATTTTTTGCTTTAATGTTTGTTTTTGGGGTTAGGGTTTACTGTGATGCACTATGCCGGGGTTGAATGGGTTCACTTGCTTTTGATGGGTAGGCTGTGCATTTTGCTTTTTTGGGGTGTTGTTATAGGTTTCGTTCGGCCATGATATAATTGCACCTGGTTATGTCACATTTGCATTTTCACTAACTATATGGAAGCAACTTTTGCAGGAAGTGATGTTTGCACTTCATCTTAACTTCATAGCTTGATTTCTACTCATTATTAATAATACTATTATATACTTCATACATTTAATTACACAACCTCTGTATGACAAGGAGTTTTGTGTAGCAGAAATTGCCATTACTATAGAGTAGTTGCTCATATGGTTTCCACATCCACAAACTTTAACAATCCTATACAAAATAAAGAATAGGCATAACATCATGAAGTCATTGTGTGACATTCATATATGGAATGCAAATGCATCACACTTGGAATAGGGGTGTTGCAAATAACATGTTGATGAAATAAACTTATACGCAGTAGGAGCAATGAGATTTAAGGAAATAACTATTACAAACCTTGGGTAACAACATAACTATATATAACCTATTGTCTATAATAAGCTAAAAAATATCTTCATACAGAAGATGAAAAAAAAGATAACAACCCAATAAAAAAGAAAAAAAAGAGATAGACACACTTCATATGAGCTTTGTTTGACAACATTACAGCCCACCACCCATTCTATACAGCAGGTCCACCATACTCGAACTTGAAGCTGCACCCATAGAAGTAGAAGGACGAGTATTACAACTGCTAGCAGGTTGGAGCCCATAACCGACAGTATTACATATACTGTTATCCACCGAATAAGCATCATCGCCCTGCAGAAAAACAAATGAACGTAAACACTTACGTATACAAATGTGCATAGAATCAGTGATTTCATAATACCCTTGTCATTATCACCAACTTTTTTGGCAGATTTAATCCAAGATGTAATATGTAAATTACACAGACATAAGCTTACATGTGCAGAATTGAGTCCTCCACTTTCAACACTCATTACACACTTCTTGCCCTGTTTAGCCTTTAAAGCTTTCTTTTTTTTTTTTTTTTTTAACAGCGCATTCTATTTTTGATTTTGGCCGCTTCGCTTTAGGTCTCCCTCGCCAATTACATAAGGGCGGATCAACATAAACCACAGAAGTATTATCATCAATTACTGGCCCTACAGCTTCATTCGTACTGGCATTACCAACAGTTCCTGGTTCCATTTCTCCATCACATTCACCTTCATGTCCTTCTCTATCTAGTATTTGTAGCTTTGTGACCAACCCATGCATATCAGAACACATGACATAAAATAAAGAATACTTCGTACTAGCTATGTCAACGACAACATTAAATAAATCCTCAAGAATTTTAACCCTCTGTCCTTCCTCTGAATATTGCAAACCAAATATATTACTCTTCAGCTTACTATGACAGTATTTAACATCTTTCCTCCACCTCTTTAATATGTAACAACTGGGCAACACCTCAACATCGTTCTTCAACATGACACATAAGGAATGACAAGATAAAATTCCCATGGACTCAAATAATAGGCAGCTGCATCGAATTTCGTTACTTGAGCTATCAAACATGACTTCATATGTGACACGCTTCCAAAGAGATTCATCGATGTATACCTTGCAATCAACTTCATAATTCAACACATTTGCGCATAGAACTAGGGGGAAAATGGAATAGTATACCATTTTTAAGAATTCCTTTCGAACCTTCATATAAACCCCATGTGTGTATGCTGCTTGCAATTGTGTTTCAATAGCATATTGGGTACAGGTTGGAATTCTGGTATTCATGCATTCGAAGTCTACGTGCATTTCTTTTTCAATTTTATCCATCAAAGCTATTTCATATTGATTGACAAACTGCTTCAACGTGCTTTTTGGATGAATATACCCATCAAAGTAAGAATCATGCTCTCACTCATCTGTGTTGTTGACATCCCACCCCAAAAATACCGCCTAACATACACAAGAGCCCATTTGTGCCTCCCTTCGAAAAGAGCACACACCCAACTATTCTCATTCAAACTATAACATTCTACCATCACATCCCATCCTATTTCAAACTCATCAATTGATGCGGTATCATATACCAGTGTAAAAAGGTATTCCTTGATGTCATCATATTGCTTGTATTATTTCATCTTTTTAGGAAATTTTGACATTATGTGCCACAGGCACCATCTGTGCCTAGCTTTAAGGAATACAGTCTCGATTGCCTTTCTAATACTTGGACACTGATCAATAATAATCACAGGTGGTGGCACACCGCCCATACATCAAACCCACTGTCTAGAAACCCATACAAAGGTTGAAACCTTTTCATTGGAAATTAAAGCACAACCTAGCAAGACCGATTGCCCGTGATGATTAATACCGATAAACGGTGCAAATGGCATCTGATACTTGTTCACTAGATAAGTTGTGTCAAATGAAACAATATCCCCAAACTCTTTGTATGCATTTTGACTCCATGCATCAACCCACATTATGTTCTTCATTTGTCCATCCTTGTCAGTTGAAATTTCATAGAAAAAATTTCGATCCCTTTGTTGCATTCGCCTAAATAGTTGATGAACCGATTCAACATCACCCTTTACTAACTGTACCTTCCTCACCTTGCCTAAATGGTTACGACAATCTCTCTCTGAGCATCCCATCATCTCATATCCCTCAGCCTCAATAACCAGAGTACGGAATGTTTTACAAGAACAAATTCCTGCACTATCATTTACCTCCAATCTTCTCTTCACGTGTGGTAATATCTCCCGATGTTGCTGCATAAACCTAGCTTTGGTAGGCATCATTTCATGGTTATGCTCCGATATGACCTTATTAATTCTCCACCTTTCGTCACATTGGGTGGATGCACACAACCTTGCTTTGCATTCTATTTGCCTTTCACCAGACTTGCTATATATACCTGCTTTACGTCCGCGATGACAGCCAATTGTAATGAATTGTGGATCACCATTTGCATTTTTCTTACTTGATATCTTGTTAACACTAAATCTTTTACTCCTTCCATATGATTTATAGAATTGGAATAGATCATCCAATTCATAAAAGGACATACCCACTTGCGGCTCAATACACCTCTCCCCACCATTTGTTGGAGTTTGAAAGTTAGGATCTTCTATAGGAAATTCTCTTTCATTTTCACTTCTGCTTCCTTCCACTTCGATTCTAGACCTATCCATTTTAATGCATGTCACATTACACTGATGCTCATTTTTAAAGAACCAAATCGTTAAATATATATTCTTCACATAAGTAAATTCATTTTTTTAAAAATACATGTAATCTAATATTATATAACATATGATTCAACAATTATAAACATTCATTACGATCAGATAAACATTCAGTATGATCGGTTTGCATTATTTGTCAATAGTCATTACTTTCAAAAACTGCTCATGTTGGTTGCTAATGTCATGAATACACATCTTTTCTCTCATTATCATTGTTTCCAACGAACAAAAGTTTCACACTAGCTTTCGCAGTCTATCGTGTTCAAGCACCCAACAAAACTGTTTTCATATTACATATACATTACAACCTACTTTGTAACACTCGGATAATAAGATGAAAATAGGTAAATAAAATAAATACAACTGTTACCTCGATAACGCACTCCCCGTCTCTTCTTTGGTAATTTCCCTCGGTTATTAACTTTCTTACTCCATTCATGGCTTCTACCCAAACATTCTCCATTCCATCCCCAACCCTAATCCTTGCTTGCTTCATATTGCAATCCAACACATTGCTATCTCTCAAAGATTACCATTCATCTCCTATTGCTGCTGCTGTGAATTTAATTTATACAGGTTTTTGGTCTATTGCCTTCGTCGACTTGCGGCTGCTGTGATTTTAATTTGCAAAGATCTTTGTTGTATTCCCTTTGTCAAATTGTGCTATTACGAGGAAGCAAAATCATCACTTACACTGTAAACACACCCAAACAATGGTTTGGCTCATTTAATTGTCAATTACGGCTTTGCCCTTACTTTTCCATCCAAACTCAAATACTGCCCTTCATACACTTTAATCGTCAATTACAGCTTTGCCCTTACTTTTTCCATCCAAACTAAAATACTGCCCTTTATACACTTTGACCAAACCCTCCACCTACCTCATCAATCATGGCACACTTTTAACAATATATAATTCCCGATCCTTAGCTCGCATCACGCCATGTATCATCGCCCTAAAAATATAAAGGGAAGAAGAAAGAATAACTAACAAGTAGGCTAACTACCAAAAACACAGAATCACGTGCAGCGATTGTAAGAATATCAAAACAAGAAACAACACGACTGCAGTTCTTGTTCTTGTGGACAAGCTCACGAAGCTGCTTGATGATCTTAAACGAGCATTGTCTTAAGGACAAGTTGGGAGCCTCGGACCTCTCATTTGATTCACGGATCAATATGGATCCATCACATCCCTATCGAACATTAACATAGTTAGCTTATCAATTTGCCTACAGGTAATTTGTGAATTTTATATATAGTAATAGAGATTACCAAAACAAAACAGTCATGGAAGTGGAGACAAAGCAAGCCAGCAGCTTGAACAACTTCATTTTTTAAGATTTTTTTTAGGTCAGTCCTAATAATGGATTCAAGATTAGGACAGGTAGATCGGTAGAATATCCATGACAGACCATCCACTATAGGAGGTCTAGCTTGGTCTTCCATTGTACCAAAGTAATAATAAGATGACAATACCACTAAGAGAGGACAGATGAAATAAAGGAGAGAACAAATAGAAGATGAATGCTAGCCATGATTATTGGTTAATTAATTTCGTGTGTCTCATTGGCAGAAGAGCGCATTATTATTTATAGCTTTGTTCTAAAATCTACTAGCTTGAGAAATAAATATTTCTCTTTAGCCAAGATTTTTCTCTTTTATGTTGAACTTCAAGTTCCTGTTACTTAGATTAAAAAAATAATATTTAGTTGGATTAATAGAAATAAATTATATTTTCAAGCGAATTTTATTCATAAGGTCAGACTTTAAAATCTGAAATATTAATATTATTGGAAACTCTTGAATAGTATCGCAGTCTGAATCTAAAAGTACATATCTAAATAAAAGAAAAAAAATGAGCAAATTCGCATAAAATTTTGCTGAATTTTGAGATTAATAATAATCATTTAATAAAAAGCAAATTACAAATTTTGTATTTAAACTTTGTTAATTTTTAAATTTAAAGTCCATTTTTATTTTTTTAATTAAATATTCAAGCTATAAAAATATTTATAATTAAATGCATTTAAATAACTAAATTCATGACCATAATTAACAAAAAAAAAATTTGAAACTAAATTCAAAATTCAACAAGTTGAAACCTCGAATGTATATAATTCTATGATAAAAAATTGACTTAGGGTTCAAATATATTGTTTATTGTCTTTTGGTACACATTATATTAATCATGATAAAAAAAATTGACTTAGGGTAGACTTATGACTTATGACTGAAATATATTATTTTATTGTTTTTGGTACATTTTTTCATGTATTAATTATTATTATGCAGGCTAAATTTTCATAATTTTAGGTCAAGTCTTTTTATTTTATGTTAATTAAATCTCTAGTCAAACATAACTGGGCCTTATAATGACCACCTTCACATGATACCCAGATAAACTAATGAGAAAATTGATGATTCACACACTTAACTAATAAAAATAATATATAAAAACTAAAATAAAAATGTAACAAAGTTGAAAAATTAATTTTATTAATTATTTTATAATAAAATATGAATTGAGGGTAAACTTGTGAAATATTGGAAACTGAAATATTTTATTTCATTTTTTTTTTTTTGCACATTTAAATATATGACTCGTTACAAATTTTAATTAGTTGAAGGTTATATATTTTAGTGAACTTATTCTTTTCGAGTACGTGGGCTATACAATAGAAATATATATATTTTTTAATAATTTGATCAAATTGGCGATAATTGAATTCCCTGTTTGATGTCACTATCAACACTTAGTGTATGAAGAACTTAAATCAAAATAAGCGAAATATTTTGTGAAAATCACTTTTTGACCATACAGGCCTTGTAACTTTTTCTATGAATTTACTTGAAGTACTCAGGGATGAATGTTATGATTTTTGCGATTGAAAAATAGGAAATTTAATTTTATACATGATTTATAAACTATTTTGATTTTGATAAAAGAAAAAATCCCCTTCATCATCTCCCCTTTTGGCCAAACCTAGGGTGACCATACCAATTGATTCTTTTTCCTTAAATAAATTATTTTAAAAAATTTGAATTCTACGAATTGAATTTTATAAAATTGAGTATGCTTAATATAAATTTTATTAAAATTGATGAAATTTATAAATAAATTTTATAAAATTGAGCATTGAAATGTTTATTGATAAAATTACTACCTATTATAAAATCAATATTTTTTTTTCCTTTTTGTTTATTTTCTTTGGAAAATTCCAAACTATAATAACATTATTTTAAAAAAAAATTCCATAATAAAGTTAGTTTATATTTTTTACTTTTTTCCATTTTTTTTGGAAAATTCCAAGCCATAATAACATTTTTTGTTTTATTTTTTTTCTAAAGTTCAACAATTGTTTTCAGATGCAATTAAAAACAATAGTAATAATCTTAATATCTTTTTAATTTTCAAATTAATTACTTAAACAAACAAAATTTTTTAATTTAATTAAAAATAATTATTATGATAAATGTTACTATTTATATAATTAATTAATTACCATGAAATATTAGTGTATTTATTCATATGAAATTTATTATTTATCTTTTAATAAAAAAAATGACAAATTATTGTATTGTACATAATAAATATAATCAGTGTTTGTTATTTATTTTTATTAAATTATTATGTCAAGGGTGTTACAAGAAATAAAGATAAATAAAAATCTATCCTATTACCCCCTTACTAAACTCTCTTTAGATTGCTACTCTCAGGAGGAGATAAACTGGCCACTTCCTTATATCTTATTATTATACTGCTGGAAGATATATCTTTGACAGATTCTTTACCGCCCGTAGGGGCAATAGTCCCAGCTGCCAGAGTTTTTTAGAGACTGAAGCAAGTCGAGAGCCCGACAAACTAACGAGCAAGTGTAGTTGCTTCAAAGCGGGATATGAAAAGAATTTTAATTTAAGAATTTATTCTAAATATAATTTTGTGAAATTCAATTGAATTTTTTATTTTAATTTATAGCATATCAAACATGACAAATTCATTTGTAAATTAATTTTATTTGAAATTCATTTAGAAATGAATTCTATAATCATAATTCTTCTATTGCAAATAGACTGTAAATATATTCCTTTTCAAATCAAGCAAAAGAAAAACTCTTTATACAAAATTTCAAATTTTAAAACATGTCCAGATCATTTAAAAATGTAAAGTATGTGACATAATCGATTAAACATAGAATCCGAAAAATTTTGTTGTGGATTATTGTGAATCTATATCCCAAACTCAGAATTTGTTCAAGGCAATTTCTAAAAATAGCTAACACCTTTAAGCACATAGAACATTCAATGAACCAATATTTAAGCATAGCATCAAATTATACATGTGAATGAGTGAAATCAAGCAATACCATAAAAAGATAGGAAAGGGGGGAAAACAATAAAAAGGATTTTATAGTGGTTCGACATTTAACTTGCCTACGTCTATTTCTTAAAAAATCATTTTGAAATTTTTCACTAATCAACTTTTCTCAATAGAAAGAGTAAAGTCTGTAACAACTGAAAAATTCTGACAACTAAAACTAGCGACAACCCCCAAATTTTTAAAACTTAGCCTATGGTTTTTACAAAGAATTAAAAAATTTAAACTCACTAGTTTTTAAAGAACAAGAAAACTTAACCTTTTTCAAAAAAAACTAGAAAATTTAACTAGTTTTTCTAAATAATTTATTATTTTGTCTTCTCTTATTTGATGGTATGTAAAAAATTCATGATTTTGAAAATTTCTATCTAAAGAATTCATTATTTTCTCTTCTCTTATTAGATGGTATGTAATGAAGGAAGAAAAAAGAAAAGATAGGTGAGAATTTGAAATTTGAAATTTCAAAATAAACAATGTCTCCCGTAAAAACTCAGCTTTTTCTCTTTTCTTTAGAAATATCCATGAAAACAAGAATATAGGAGATAAGAGATTTTGAATAATAAAGCTGAAGGATAATTTTGAATTCTCATAAAAATTGAAATTGCCCATGCCAAAGAATTTTATACCCAAAACTCAATTTTTTTTCTCGTTAGAGACAAAGATATGAACATTAGATAAAGGGAGGGAAGATGGAAATGATTATCAGCAAGTTTTTGGAGAGTAGAATGGGTCTTTGGGCTTGCTAGCGTAAAAATGGGAATGGGTTAATATCATTTAGAGGCCGAATACAATTTTAAAATTTTAAGGGGTAGTAAGGCCAATGTCATATTCAAGTCTAGTAAATATTATAAAATATCAAATATTAAGAAACTAAAATATTTGATCAAAAATAAAATAAAATACCTAAAATGGCTTCAAACAACACTAAATTAACAAATTTGGTAAAAAAGTAAACGCTGAAAAAAAAAATGAAATGCTGAAAAAAGGTAACTTTGAAAAAAAAAAAAAAAGGAAATCTTAAAAAAAAGAAAAAGAAACACAAATAAATACGAAACTTGTAAGAACAAATCTCTATACAACTTATGTGATTCAACAATGAAGATGACAACCGGCGACCACGACTACAACATATATACGAATGGGGGAACATTTGGTCCTCAAAATGTCCTTACGTATTCTAATTGATAAAAAATATGATTAAAGACAATTTAATTTTAATAGCTAAGTTGATACCACATTGTGTTTATTTTCCTATTTTAATTATTATTATAATTTTAATCTAATTCTATTCTAATTAGAAATGTATTATTTAATATAATTCTAATTATCTATCTATAATCTATAATCTATAATATATATATATATAAAAGTACGAAATGGAGGGAACATTTACTCCATGCATCAGTAAAAACTGTAAAATTAATTAAATACATGATATATATATATATACACCAATTAATATAATATTATATCAAACCAAGTAAATACGGTGCATGTGTATATATTGTATCAGTAAATACGGTATATATAAATATACTATCTCATATATATTCATTGTTGGCTCAAGATTATTACAATATCCTATTTTGATGATTAACAAAAATAATAAATTAAATGATTTATTTTGTAGATTGTGCTAAAATTTTTTGGAAGAATTTAAATGGAAAAATCATCAAGTGAAGATTCAATTAATCCTATGAAAGATCAAGATTTAAGACATTGTTAAAGAATTGAAGATTTGATTAGTATCTTTGGATATCTTAGGATTATTTGACATATCATTCTATCTATTATAGGTTTTATAAATCTAGAATAGATTAGAATTTTTAAATATCAAAATATGTGATTGACAGCTGTGTAAAGCTTGTTTGTAAGAGTTTTCAAGCACTCATCTTATGTGAGAGTAAGTATTGCGAGTTTACTAATTCTTTAGAATAATTAGGTTTAAGTTTTCTAGTTCTTTGACAAAAACTAAAGGTTAAGTTTTGCTTGTTTTTTGCAAAACAAGTTTAGTTTTGTAGTTCTTTGGAAATACTAATGGCATTAAGTTTTTCTAATTTTTTTAACAAAAACTGAAATGTAAGTTTACAAGTTCTTTGCAAAAACTTGTGGATCATGGATAATGCTAAGTGTTAGAACTATTTCCATTGTAATAGACTTTATTTTTACCCTTGAAAAGAGTTAAATAGTGGAGGATCTCAAGATAATTTCTTGAGGAGTGAATATAGGTGTGAGAAGTGTTGAACCACTGTAATTCTAAGTGTTGACATTTTGGTTTTTTAATTCTTACATCCTTCTATTGGTTTTTTCCGCTCTTGGTAATTTATTAATTTTTTATTATTAAATTAAATTAAAAGTGTTATTAGCAAATTTATTAATTTTTCCGCTCTCGGTAGTCTTTGAACAGTTATGATCTGAGTGATAACAATTGTTGATATTTTTTATTTTCAAGCTTTTGAACCAATTAATTTTCTATAATGACTCTGAAATTAAATGGAATATTAGTTCCCGATTGATTACATTTGCTTGAAAATATATATTTTTTTTCAAGAATCTTTTTCTCCTTGCAATCCCAAATCCATCGAGGTAAGTAATTCATGCTTTTCTATTTCTTTAGTTTTGAGTTTCCTTCTTAATTTGTGATATATTTCTGTAATTTTTATTTTTATTTTGTTTTTTATTTTATTATATTTTTTTAATTAAATTTAATATATATATATACTCACTGAAGAAATTTAACCATTTAAATTATTTCCTTTATCTATATGCATTAAAATTTATATGTACAGAACGTTCTATAGACTTATTATAAAAAAATGCATAATAAGTGCCAAAATATTCTGTACAAGAATTGATCTTGAGATTTTACTGATACTTACACTAAAATGTGTGCTTATTTGTCATTTGAGTTGCAACTCTTAAGTGTGATGTAATCAATGGTTACTTAATTTAATTTAATATGAATTAGATTATCTAAATTTAATTTGATTTAAGTGTGACCAAGTGTGATTTATTTAATTGTTACTTCGTTAAATTTCAATTTAAATGTAATTTAACTTAATAAAGTATATAGTAAATTCAAATGGGGTAGTCTAGTGGTAAAGTACATAGTAAATTCAAATGAAGTGGATTTCTCCTCTGGTTGGGGCATTAGCACGTGAGTAAGGCAATCGTGTTGAGTAGTTTAGTTGACTTCTGCTTGGTCTGCTTACTCACGTGGGGGATTCTCCTTGTGTTTGTTTGACCTTCTCTCGGACTCGCCATCTCTGTTTTGCATTTGCTGGGCTTTCTAAGCTTCATCTAGTCGAGCAAAGCTACTAGCTCGGGACATCAATTCTACAAAAGAGTAAGGCTTGTCAATATTTAACAAATCAAAAAGCTTACTATACATACAATTTTTTGTCATTGCACTGATGGCTAATTCAGTGTTAAGATTTTTTATTTGCATGGCGAGCTTTTGGAATTTTATGATGTAATCTTAGAGGGACTCGTTATGCGCCCTCTTTAAGTTGATCAGGTTTAAGGATATCTTTTTACTCTATATACATGTGATAAAACGAACTTTGAATGAAGCTGCCAGCTGAGTGAAGCTGCTAATAGATTCCATCTTGAGCATTTGGAATTATTTTTGTGCTGGTCCCTTCAGTGTTATGGGGAATGCTCAGCATCGCAATGCATCCACCATCGTCTAGATGTGCATTAGAGTGCAAAAGTTCGCTAAGTGGCTCCAAGGGTCGATGGTACCGTCATATGTCTCAAAATTAGACATCTTAAACTTTTATGGGAAGTGCACTGATAGAATCTTGGGAGTTAAAGGCGAATCGTTCCTCAAACCGAAGTAGGTGTTGTCTCCTACCTCTCAAAAATCTTTCAAGATTTGCAGAGTTTTCGCTCGGAATTCTTCTTCATCATTATGCCTGCATTCCCGAGCAAGGGAGTGGATTGTACATGAGTTTGTATTTTATTCTAGATGTTTGTGCGCCAGGATGAGTCTGCTTTCCCCATCTCATCTCCTGTAGTTTTATTAGCTGTCGTCATTATTAGCCACTTCGTTAACTGCAAAGTTGTTGTAAGCCTAGGCAAGCGTAGCAGCAGCCTGTGGGTATAATGTCAACACATCTGACAGCGTGGCATTAGATTGTCAGGTGGGCTGCCTGTTCTTTCAGCCTCTCAAACTCTTGCAGCTGTTGTCTTCTCTATTGTCTCACGAGGATGTTTGAAATGCTAAAACAAGGTGAGTTGGGTGGATGAATGCTTTAAAGGTATTATGGTTCTTTCAGTTCATGCTTACCACATCAATTTGATAGTCTTAGAATTATAATAAGCACGAGGGCAATATTTTAATTATATTAGATAAGCTAAATTGCCATTAACCTCTATAAGGAGAAAGGTTCTTCCTTACATACAAAATATGAGTGCTAAGTAGGTTATGTAAACAATGGGCGAGGGATATCGCAGCACAATCTCCTAGTATCAAGCCTATATCTTCTTCTTCTTTTTTTTTTTTTTCTTTATCTTGTGCGGCCATGTCGCCCTCAAATCTAGACAGGATTAGTGTTTATCAATGGAAAATTAAAAATTATTATAATGAACTTCTTTAATTTTTCAATTATATGCAGTTTGAGAATGCTATTGGAGTTATATCATTACTTTTTATTCCAGTTAATATAACTCTTAAAAAACAATAATCAGAACTCTTATTTTTAAATTTTAATTTTATATAATCTCATAATTTTATTTCTATTATACTACTTAACCATCTTATTTATTTTTTATTAGTAACTATTAAAATGTAATTATTATCTCTAATAAATATACGTCCCGATTTACATTGCGCCCAATTAAAGTTTAAATACACCGGTTAGATTATTTCTTTTCAAAATTATTTACATATTTCCTCAATAATACATCCATTACACCACCCGGGACATATTTGATAATATTAATCGTTTTAATAATTATTATATTTAATAATATTAAGTAACTATTATAATGGTTATTAAATGTAAATTAAATGAATTATGTAAAAATAATTATTTAATTAGTTAAACTCCGAAAAAAAATAATGGATATAATTATTAAAAAAATTTAATTAATTTTCATGGAACGCTAAATATCAAAGTATTTAACATTTCATAAAAGAAACCTTCGTCAACATAAAAGCTACGTTATTGAAATTTTGACTTACTAAAAGCTAACTCCATCGACAGAGCCAGAAATTAAAATTAAATGGACCAAAAACACTTCAGAAGTTAAAGGTACTTTAAAGGATAAAGTAAAAAAAACTCCAACATTTTACGGTGTAATATTTTTTAAAAAAATTCCATTAATGACTAGCTCAAAAGCTAGCTGTTGCTGAACAACTCCTTCCTCGTAATAAATTTAATAGAATTTAGTACTTAATTATACAATTAAACATACCATTAGACAGAAAGATTAAATAGAGTAATGAATACATAATTATGAAAATATACAATTGAACTCAGAAATGCTGGCTTTAATTAATACTGGTAATTCACTTTAAAATATTACTATTAACTGAAATTACTTTAATTACTGTGTTTTGTTAGGTGACAACTGACAACAGCGGTGATAGGAGTAACAGTTGAGAAAGTAATCATCAGCATAAAGTTATTCAATAAGCATAGAATCTTAAAGAGTTCATTCAAGACAAAAACATAAGAGTGATCAAAATTAGAAGGCGATTGCCTTTTTCAGATTAGTAGAAATAATTATGTAATCTGTAATGAGGTAAACAATTATAACAATCTGTAATGCCAACAAATTTTCAATTTAGAATAAGATTATGGAAGTGAACAGTCATAATGTTTGATGTCAAATCAAAATCATTTATAATATTCAGGTTTCAAGACACCAACATAAGGCAAATTCCTGTATAGTTCAGCGAAGTCCATACCATAACCCACAACAAAGTAATCTGGGCACTGCAAAGGAAGCATATTGGGAAAAAATTAATAAAATCAAAATTCATTGCCAATAAGAAATAGGTAATTCATGCTTGTAACAGCTGGTGACAAGCTAAAAGGAACTTGATGCAGGCTGCAAATAAAAGATCTTAGGTTTTTTTATTGAAGCTGCTATTTACAAAAGCTATGTTGAACATGTTGATTAGAAATCATTAAAATTTGTTTTTGAGGTAAGTTCTAAGACGTTCTAATTATGAGGGCTTCAATAGCTAAACAATACTCCTAAATTATTTCTTTTAGTAAATCCTAAACTGCTGCATTTTTTAAAAAAGCAGTTTCAATGTCAATGATAAACAGGCTCTTAGTAAAATGAACCTATAGTCATAAAATATTTCTTGAATCTACAGGCAAATGTCTGCCAGTAAGCAAGTAAATCTGAGCATATTAACCAGTCTACAAGTCCAATTATATATCCCAGGATCGGGTTCTAAGTAATAGGTATAGCATAGTAAATGTCAAGGCAGACTAGCTATATTTAAAATTTAATCAAGTCATTTCAACAAATGAATATCAATTTTTCAGTATAGAAACCTTTCAATTTGCGAAAAATAATTGAAACTACGGTTTGTGCAGAATGATCACTGCAACACAACAAAATCTAGAATTCTAGATGCATTGTGAAGGTAAAGGACAATCAAGTGAAAGACCCCTAAAATGCTTCTACAAATGTAATCAAGAGTGTAATAAAGAAACTAACACCATAAAACAAGCACAACAAACAAATAACGTTTCAATGTACTTCACAATTATAATTACATTACAACTCAGTATATTATTATATTATAACCTGGTGAATAACGAATTACGACAATACTATGTTTCAGTAATAGAAAATATAATGGGATGCTCATACTAAATACTAGCAACTAGGGGTGAGCTAATTAGCTTAACCGAAATGAATGAACTGGCTTGGTTTTGTCTGACTGAATTTCCAGGCAAAACTGAACCACAACTGAATCTGCAGTTCAATTATTCTGAACCGTAAAAGCTATTTTGGGTGTTAAAAGAAAAATCAGTTAGGCAATGTGCAAAACCAAAACCACAACCCTTACCAATTGGTCTGTCAAAACCAAATTATGACCAAAACAATTTTCAGTTTTCTGTTATATCTGATTATTGCTCCCCCCTACTAACAACAAGCATTCTGCCTAGTTGCCAAGAGAGAGCTGTTCATGACCAGGCCCAGTAGTTCCTATTCTACGTCATTGCCTGAATGCAAATGTCCTTCCTTCTAGGATGTTGAAATTACAAAGAAAACAATCTTATGCTTAACTAGTTCAACACATTTTCTTTAGCCAGTTCAATGCTTTTCACAATGAGATATCATATCTTTTTCAAATCAATAAAACCCATAAAGGTGAATCTGAGCACACACATCACATATGAATAGAAAGAGCAAGATAGCATACCTCAAATCCTCGGTAGTACTTCCCATCACCAACTAGTTCAAAATGGACTTTCCTTCTTGCTGGCTTGTCAAGGAAAGTGCAAACTGATACAGAGGATGCTCCCTTTGACTTCAAATGTTCAATGAGACTATTTAAAGTGCTTCCTGTGTCTACAATGTCCTCAACCTAACAGACAAGTGATGATGAAAGATAAAAAGCAGTTCAAGAAAACTCTAATTTTCAGCTCCAAAAATTGCAGAAACAGAAAAGCCTTTCATTTGCGCTAGCTAAGTAGTTTTGCGATCTTCAAGACCTAATTCCTAAATTATCATTCAACTTCCATGGCAAACCAAACAGATCCTTAGGGGTTTTTACAGCTTAATTTTCTGATATTGAATTCAAAACTATTAATTAACCATTAACAATCAAATAAATAGATAAATAGAAGCAGTACCAGAATAACGTGTTTGCCACTAACATCCAGCTTCAAGTCCATGGAAATGACGGGAGCACCGGTGGATTGGGTGCCGGAGCCATAGGATTCTGCGCGAATGAAATCAACGGAAACAGACAAGTGAATTTGCCTGACTAAGTCGGCTAAGAACAAGAAAGCACCGGTTGCCACTCCTATTATCACCGGAGGCGGAGAAATTGAGGCAAAATTGGTAGTGATTTCAGAGGCAAGCTCGGCTACTCGTTTGGAGATTTGGAACTTGGTCCATAGCACAGTTTCTATGTGCGAGTCAAGAGACATAGCCAGAGACCGTAACAGAATGCAAAGAGAAGAGAGCTCCGCTTGTAGTTGGAGGGTCTTCCTAGATGTCTTGCTCTATTAATCATCTCCTTTTTTTTTTTTTTTTTTTAATGAACAATTAAAAATACCAGAACTTTTGGTTGCAATTTTACTCTTGATTTAACTTTTATACTAATTTTACCGCAGTTGTAATTTTTCACAGCACTGAATCCCTCATTTATAATTAAATTTCAAATTTAAATAAAATATTATTTCTATAGACAGCCTAAAACTTAAACTTAACATTAGCTCGTGATAAATTTGGATTAAATGAATCACAAGTGGCCAAATATATAAATTTATCCTTAAATTTTATAATTTTAACCATATGACATCATGAACTTTATCAATAAATAATTATGCTTTTGAACTTGCAAATTTTAATAGCATTATCAATTTTTTCACATTAACAATAATGGGTTTTTAGTTTTTATATGTAAAGTATTTATTTCAGATATAGTTAGCATAGTTTTTTAAACAATAATTTTCATTTTTTTAGATTTTTAATAAATATTTAATTGATATAATTTTACAAGTGAGAGTGTTTAATAAAATAATTTTACAAATTGAACTATTTAATTAGTATAATTTTATAAATTTAAGTGTTCGATGAATAAAAAAAAAAATGTCATTATATTAAATTAATAAAGTTCGGACGTGAAATTATATATTCAACCAATCAAAAGCTATAGTAAACTTAAGTTATCATTAACAAATAGATTGAGAGACCGTAGATGAGAGAAAAATCACATTTTATAATTCTTTAACCTCACTTCTCTAAATTACTCCGTTGATCTTAAATCTTTGTCTTATTTGATTGTAGCATGTGTTTACTGTGCTTGATCTTACTCAAATGTGACAAGCGATATCGACTTATTCACACAATAGAAATTATTCAATTCAAATAGAAGGGAAAAAAATATAAATGGCGATTGATAAGTTTATTTGGTGGAAAAATTAAATATTTTGTGCTATTGGCTTATTGGTAGAAATTTATGAATCAGTAGTTAGTTTAATTTGTAGATATTGGGATAGATTTACACAAGATTTTGATTTTTTTAGTTAAAAATCCTAATGTTGTTACTTATGTATGTTATAATTTATAAATTATGATTTTATTATCATTATAAATTATTAGTTTAACAATGTAATATAATTTTTTTATAGGAAAATAATATATAATTTATAAGTGGATAATAACATATGCTATGTAATATTATCGGTAATAATCAACTAGCTAATTTTCCATCTTCAATTCCGCTTCAGCTTCATTTCTAGAAATAAACTTATGAGAGGGTATATAGGGAACGTGGTTGATTAAACTCCTTTTTCTAATGATTGAAAAAAAAAAATTGGTCGGTGTTCTTTCCAACTGCTCCAATAAACATGTATGCACCCCATCCCATCTAGAGAATGAAATTATTGATCTAAAGTACTATGAAACCTGAGATTGAGTTAAGGCTTTTATTTGCAACTTTCTGAACTATTTGCATTGCTCTCTTCTGTTTAGCAAAGATTATGATGAAAA
Source organism: Jatropha podagrica (assembly GCA_947857235.1). NCBI lineage: Eukaryota > Viridiplantae > Streptophyta > Magnoliopsida > Malpighiales > Euphorbiaceae > Jatropha > Jatropha podagrica. The sequence continues at coordinate 41,866 of CANUEP010003833.1, forward strand.
TTTGGATCAATTACCTAGCATATAGAATACAAAATGGTTTTTAAAGCCCCCACTATTTTAGCTTAGACTAAAGGCACAAATTCCTAGTGTTATAACAGAAATTGCACTTAATGTACAAATTCAAGCCCTCACAACACTCGATACCTACAATTGTTCCCACTCATGGTAGTAGATAAAGAGGGATCTATTTGTAGCCTCCACTACTGGTAGATTGACTGCTTTGTATGAATGGACTTGGAGTTGCAATCAAGGGTAGTGTTTGAAAATGCTATTCACTTATGCGATACCTTATTAGAGAAAATAAGACACATACGAATCATTAAATATAATTATCATCCTCAGCATATTAGTTGAAGTAGTTAAAATAGGGGTTTAGGGTCGCTACAACTGTAATTTAGAAACTTATATGCGAGACAAAAGTTGGGTATCAAAAAGAGAAGTTTTGAATCCAAGGCTTTGGACTAACACTTTGAGGTAAAAGACAAAAATTTTAGACCGAAAGAAGTAGTTCCAAGAGAATCAATTAAAGTTTCTTCAACAAGTTTCTCATCCGCTTCAAAGGTAGAGGAAAGGGAAACTTAACTTAGATCGAATATCGAGATTAATAAGTCTTTGAAGCAATCAGACTAGAAAAGCAACCTCCAGTTAAGGGAAAGGTTTATAACAATACTAAACTACTCAACTAATAGGGATTAGATAAGTGAAAAAGCTATTTGACTTAGCCGAGAGCTAAAAGTCCATAAATAGGCTAGGGAAACATCCTTTTGAAGAGTCCACATTTTCCACAAAAGGGCTAGTAGAGAGGGAAAAAGGTCTCTTCATTGGGGAGTCATATTCTACCAAAGATTACTTAGAGAAAAGACATGAAGAACCATACCATACTACATTACCTAGCTTAATAACTAAAGAAAAAAAAATGGAAAACTCCATAGAAAGCAATTCCATTTGGTTAAACCATGGATAAAGGGCTTACCCTAATATTCTTTTCAATTGGATATACCACTCATTTAAAAATAAAATATTAGACTAGTGGATCCACTTATTTATACAAACAATTGAGACAGATAAAGGATTTTAGCACATCAATCAAGTAAGTTTTTATTTTTTATATTTTTTTAAATATGGTGTATTCTATATTTTGATCATAGATTAGTATTATGAGTATTGAATTATACGCATATATAGTTAGAATAAAATTTTAATGGTTAGATTTTATTTAATTTTAATTAGAGCAAGGAGAGCCTTCAAATCTAATAAAGGCAAGGAGAAGGCAAATTGATTTTAATTGAGTAGTGAATTTTGCAATTAAAGGTTAGTGTTTATAACATTTGTGAAATTAATTTTGATCTTGCATAAGTTTTGATTTTAGGGTTCTCAACAACAATTTCTAGTTTTCCTTTAAATTGATCGCATAAAGTGAAGTTGATGTGATAAATAAGTTTAAGTATATTTTTCGAGTGCATGATTGGAAGGAATTGGAAAAAAAAAAAAAACTCCTAGTTATACAAACTAGGAGAGGCTGAAGCCTCTTAGTAGCTTGGTATGTTTGATTTGAGCTTTATTTTATGATTTTTATATGGATGGTCAACATGTTTTCTCAGTAATGTGTAATAATTATGGTGTTTAGATTTTATCTTAAGGGCGGTGATGTTTAACACATTTTGTAATATCCGCCGCCCAATCCTAGAGAATTAAATGGCTAAAGCCACGTTCGGAGCTGAAGACACATTTTTAAGACAAATTTAAATCTTATTAGCTAAAGACATGAGTAAACTTTTTTTTTAAAAGATTGTTTCGAGTCTCACAAGTCTAGCAAGTCTATGATTTTACTTATAAAATAATTTGGAATCTTATAGAAGAACTGTAAGAGTTTTTCCCTAAAAATTAGACTTAACAAAAACCTGTGAAAGAAGAAAATACTTTCAAAACCAACCTCAACAATCCATCAACTTCAATATTATCAATCTCAGACACAAACTATAATACATTCATAAATACATCCTTGTCATCATCTCATGATCATATATTATCATAATACTCTTAAATATAAATTCTATAATCCATTCAAGCATAATTATCTTAAATTCCAATTCTACAACTTAATTAGACCTAGCTACATAATTAATAAACCTCATACAAGCTTCTAATATAAATTCTAATACATAATTCTCAAATTATTACATACTCCAAATAATTTTAATTTTTATATGTCATAATTATCAAATACATAAACGACATAATCTAAACTACCAAAATGAATATCCTTCCACTTTAATATTGATACCTTGGTCTTCTACCAGCACCATCAATCAACACCCTGCGGGTGATAGAAATTGATGCGCGGAGTATAAAATTCAACAGTGTTCATAAATCACATACATCTAAGTGTTGTGATGACAACATACATTTAAATCATAATTTAAACATTTAAATCCATAATCATATAATCATGTGAATAGTAAACATGCATAAGTATTTATGACACATGTAGTCATTTTAAGCATATAAAACAATAGTACTCATGATCAAATCAAGTAACTTCACTTAATATCATAATTACATATACATAAGCTAGAGATACATAATATCATTCTATGAAGTATAAGACATATAAATCAAGAATTTCAAGCAAGAGTATCATAGTTATAAATCATAAACTTATAAACACACATATTATGAAATATTATCTTATTAAGTCCAATTCTTTTACATATTTACTTATGGGGCTCACATACACTTAGTAGAAAATGAAGCAGACCAGATTTCAAAGATAGAGTTAGAGGGGCTTTAAAAGCCAACAAAATCAGAAGGGCTTTAAAAGCCAACAAAGTTTACCCTTACTATAAGCTATTGGTCATCCTTTAAAAGCCTAACAAAAGGAGATAAAGTGTGTTCGCTCATACAAAGGGCGCCCATACGCCAAGCATATGAACATAGCTATATCCAATAACAGAATGACACCAAGTGCCGAGCATGCTCATATAATAGAATAAATCCAAATCACAAAATAATTTCATACCAACTACATTAGAGTCCAAAACTTACTTGTTTTCTTTAAATCATAAAAGTACTCACAAAAATTTTACTTATTCAGATAATAGATAGCTTAGACATGATTTATGTTAATTCATAAGTCCTTAAAGCAATTTACCACATGAAAAGTCTTATATGCCTTAAATCCAAGATTAGGATAAAATCCTCATAATCATACATATCAAGTCATAAATCTTAAGTATATACATCTAAACACATGGAGAATCTACAAATCCTATGAAGGTTACTCATAGCCTATGTAATCTAAGCATAACCAAAATCTTTGGAGAATCTCATAATGCATATCATAAACCCTCATGAGCTTATAAATGGTAATTGGATTTGTAATAACACTTATAGCACACAAGAATCATGTTTAAAGACTTATGTAAACTTTCAGATATCAAAAAGCCTTGAAAATCATGTAACTTCCTACCTAGATATAAAACTCATATTTTTATATATAGGCATATTATGTATTCCATTATTAAGTCCCATAATCATGTGTCTATATATATATACACAAATCAAAGTTACCTTTTAAGGTTTGTCTCCAAACCTCCATTTTCATGAAAAACACATTACTTGGAGAATTTATATTTTTTTCTTAAAAATCAAGAAGTTAGAAATTATATTTTAGATTAAATTCAACTCTTTCAAGTGTGAAGTCTTAATACTCATCTCCACGCACTTTAAACAACCTCAAAGGAAAAAGATTCATACCTTAAATGATCCAAAATAAAATTCTTATAAAAATCAGACTTTCTTTTCACATTTGAAACAACCAAAATCTTAAATTGACACTAATAGCCATAATTGAACTTAATTCATGTATAGTTCTTTAAAAAAAATTTTCAAAATTTTAAATTTTTACTCATAAGAAAAATACTCATTTCTAAGCGGTCACTAAAAGTTTTCTCCAAATTAGACCTTACTTTATCATTAAAAAAAAAAAAAAGTTAACATTGAAATTTCATGTCATGAAAGTCATTTTCCATATTAATGGCACTTACTCAATAACTAACTTAATTAAAACATTCCTTAAATGTATATAAGGATATACATATGTGGGATATGCAAGCTTTATGGCATATACTCAGAGATTCACAAATTTTAAGTTATAGAAAAAAATGAAGTCATAAGCGTCATCCTTAACATCAAGACTTTCTTTTTCTCACAATTCATTCAATAACACTTTTATACATAAAAAAAACATGAATACACCTAAAGCATGCAAATACTTAGCATCTTCCCCAAAAATCCCTATGACTTTAAGTCAAAACAGTTTTACCATTTCTCAAGTTATATTAAGAATATCTATGCCAAACTTAAAATATATGTCAACCATCACAAAACAAAGGCATTCCATGCTTGAAAGCATAACAACATCCACAGATGTGACTTTTCTTATGTAATTTCGTAAGTGGGAATAGACTCATAATGGACTTACTTCATGCAAATCAATCATGTAATCATTCTAACATCTTTAGTTTAGTCCCAATAAAACATTACTTAGGTCTAGCTCCTCAAATACACACTAAGTATGCAAAATCCCCAAAAATTCATATATTAAATCTATAAGAAACTTCTCATAACTTAGTATATTAAAAATTAGTGCAACTTACTACAAGATTTAATTAATTTTTAATTTTGTTTTTACTGAGTCAATAAGTTTACTTATTTTTGTGAAGACTTGTTCTTAAGCACTATCAGTTTGTTTCTATTATTTTGGTGAGTATAGTTCATAGTGGAGAGTTTTGTGGAAGATTAATTAAAGCCTTCTGCAATACATAATTCATGTAATCAGCAGTCTATTTGTCATTCTCTAAAAGCTTTTAATATTACAAATTTCTCTCTTCCATTTTTCTTTGCTGTAAACATTTTCTTTGTTTTAATATGTAAAAACAAATATGAATGTATTTATACCCCTCATGATTAAAAGATAAAATATTTTAATATGGAAAATTTCAATGAATAAAAACAATTAAATACATAAATTCACCTTATATTTTTTTTTAAAAAAAAAAATTTGGTATTTCAAACTTTACGTGAATCAATTGTGCCTCTAAAATTCTAAATATTGGTAATATTATACCTCTCATTTCTGATAATAACAATCTCTAGAACTTTTAATTTTTTTTATATAAAATATTGGTTTGATGAATAAATTATCATAAGTTTTGATATAATAATTCTTATATATTTTTTTTAATTATCTGATACCTGAATAATAGATCCAACATTATAAGTGGAACAATTCAATGAAATGATTTTATAATTTAAAGTATATTTAGTAGGTGTAATTTTATGAATAGAAATGCTCAATAAATTGAAATACAAGTTCATTACTATTATAATTTTTTTTTGGGTAAAAGAGTGAAATTTTATATTTAGCAATAAAATAAAAAAGAATTAGGTACATGGTTATATATTTTTTAATATATTTATCAGTATTTAAAAGTCCACTAAACTCCGAACTACACAAAATCCAATACTGTAAGGTCCATGTAAGGATGACTCTTTGCATATTGTATGCTTATATTTTGAAATCAATTTTAAATATTTTTAATATATGAGAGAGAAGTGTGGAATGGTGGTTGGATGTGACGTTTTTTTCCGACATATGACAGTGAAATGGAAATTTCTTTGTCTATATTGGTCATGGACCAGATCAATGACAATAAGTATTTTTAAAAGGTATTTATGTGATTATCTGTTTTAGTCATAATAAATGAATGAAACTCTTAGCTTAAGTGGGATATGTGAAGCTCACAATAGTGATTGGTCTATTGATCAATTCCTATTTATGTAAATTATTTTATTTTTCACTTTATTTTTTTCATTTTTTAATTTAACGAAATTATTGATTTGAGTGGATCAAGTTAGGTGAATGCATGTTTATCAAAGTATTTATTGTTGGTAGACAAACTTGTGATTGATGTTCTAATAATCTAGATGATGTTAGCTTGTAAAACAAGTAAAATCCTAGTCTCCTGCATGTTGGATTGAAACGACATTCCCTACTTGTGTAATTTTTTTTATTTTTTTATTTTTCAATTGAATGAAATTGTTTATTTGAATGGATCAAGTTGAATAAATGCATATTTATCAAACTTAACTCGTGTTTGTTTTACTAGACAGACTTGGGATTGGTGTTCTAATAACCTAAATAACGTTAGCTTGTAGAATAAGTAAAATCCTAGTCTCTCGTATGTTGGATTGAAACAACAAATTAACTCTATTGACCATCTAACTCGAAATTATTGATTTGAGTGGATCAATATGCATGAATGTATATTTATCGAACTTAATTCGTATTGACAACTAACTCGATTAATGAAAGAGTGTAATTAATTTGTATTTAAAATTTATTAAAGAGACAAATGATTTAGTAGCATGATTCAATATTAAAATATTTTAAATGATTTAGATACATCTAATAGTGTCATCTGTCTTTCATATTATATTTTTTTAAGTTTCAATTAAGGTTTATTAATACACACAGAAAATCTATATATTAGCTATTTTGTTCAAAATAAATGGTTGAGAACTTTTAGTTCGGATGACACAAGCACGAGTTGCTTGACTTGGTTATAAAGATTGGTCCAAGAATTGATTTCTTCACGTGTCACTTTTTTTTATTTCTCATTCATTTTCAAATTTAACGAAATTGTTGATTTGAGTGGATCAAGTTGAATGAATGCATATTTATTGAACTTAACTTGTATTTGTATATTTATCGAACTTAACTCGTACTGACCACCTAACTTGATTAATGAAAGAGTGTGATTGATTTATGTCTAAAATCTGTTGAAGAGATAGATGATTTAGCAGCGTAATACAACACTAAGATATTTTAAATGATTTATATGCACATCATGGTGTTATCCGTCCTCCATACTATACTTTTTTAGGTTTCAATTAGGGTTTATCAATATACATAAAAAGATATATATATATTAACTATTTTGGTCAAAATGAAATAATGAGAGCTCTCAGTGTGGATGGCATAATTGCATAATGCTTTGCTTGATTATAGATAAATTGATCTTTGATTAATTCTTATTTGTGTCATTTTTTTATTTTTCACCTTTTTTTCATTTTCTGATTCAACGAATTTGGAAAATATATGGCCAGCAATATATATGTGTGGACACTGATGAGACGTTTAAAAAAGCAATATATATAACTAAATGAAACAATGGATATTTGTTAGATGCAAATATATATATATATAATTAAAAAAAATAAAAGGAAAATAATTAATGCTAGCATTGTGGAATGTAACTCACTTACTATTTTGTTTAAAGCTATTTAATAAAGAACATTGAGAAATATAACCCATTTTCTACTTTATCTAGGCTATTTAATGAAGAGAGATACAAAGTTTAAATTCAAATTTTAAATCTCTCTAGAATCTATCAATTTTAAGTGAGGACATAAATGATATTTTACGTGATTTTATGAGGATAAACTGAATATTTATTACTCAATAATTCTAAATCAACTTGAGCCGAGAACCATTATTCAATTTATAAATAGAGCCATGGATAAAAATTTTTCCTAATGAAACTGAAAAGTGCCAAAGAAGTTCAACGCGTTGAATATGTTGAGTCTGTGGCCAATGAGGTCTTGGCTAAGTCCGTCCAATATTAAATAACAAATATAAAAAAAAAAAAAAAAAAAAATTCAAACTGATATCATTCATCTGCTTTTGGTAGACATGACGTATTCAGATCTTAAATCTTAATATTTGTAAATGTTGTATTTGTAATATTTGCATTGTTTTTGCATTCCATTTTTTTTATATATTAATAATAGTATATGTATGTGTTGTAGTGATATTATTATTTCAACTACAACTGCGTTCCTGAATAGGAATGAGTTTGTATCATTGGCTCATGGAATGTTTCTTGATGGAATGGTTAGTCTCTGTATTAATTGATTCTGGTGTTTAAAGTTTGCAACCAACTAAAGTTTGTATATTATTTTTATATTCATTTGTAGGTAATCAGTTTTATATCTGCTATTTTGACAAATGCTGAAAGTGTTCAAATTGGTTTTTGCCACTTGAATTTTCGGTAATAAATTTTTGTATCTATACCTGTTCAAAATTATATACACTTTTATATATTTACTTGCTACAATACTTAAATTTCATTATTTCTGTATTCAGACTTATGCCATCTATTGAAACAGACTATGCAAATATCGGTGATCTGAATGATTGTGAAAAGGTAAATTTATTTGCATATTTATTATGTGAATGGACAAGTCTTCAATAAAATTATTAATTTCATTTTCAATAAAATTGTAGGACAAGTCTTCTTTTGTTATTAATTTCTAAATATGATGTGCTGCTTATATAGTTTCATATGTTACTACTTGATGATATGCCAACTATTCATTGGAACTGTAATGAACTTTTAAGGTTTATTTTTTGAGATTGTATTTTGTTTTTGGCTACAGATGACAAGTAGATTGTTTGGTTGTGAAAATTTGTAATGAATCTTTAATATATAGTGCACCTTTATTGATTGTTTGGTTGTAGTGGGTGGACATAATTTTAATAACTTAACAAATTTAAAAGTTTTACTATGAGAATTATTATAAAACAGAGTTAGTAATGAATATTGATTGTTTAATAAAATTTTTAAAATATATATTGACTATTAAAGATATAATTATTTTTATATAATTAATCCTTTCCTTATATATATAAAGAGAATGTATTATTTTATATACTAAAATATACTAATTAGTAATTGGTAATATGCATCAATAATTAAAAATAAATATTTCTTAAAATTATAACACTTAAATATTAATATATATTTTTAATCGGGTGATTTAAGGAAATGCAGGCAGGATAAAGGTCCCTCTTGTTGTTCCTCAACAGAAAAATAGTCAAAGTCAAGATGAGTTGAGTCTCAATGGCTACAAAAATTCTTAAAATGGCCACGTAAAGCAATGGCTTGGAGTCCGAAATTGAAACACAAGTCAAAATGTAGGTGTTGTCCACTTCTGAATTAGGAACATTAAAAATTATAAGTTCTGCATTAAGTTTACATTTTCGAGAATAATGTCATTCTTAAACTTAATATTAAAAATTTAAAATATTAAAATTATAAATGCTAAATAGTAAATACCATATGGGTAACTATTAAAATACAAGTCAATATTAACTTAGCCATTTTATTCAAAAGAAGCCCCAAATTCAAAGTACATTAAAACAATAATTCCTTAACTAGGTAAATAATTACATTCAAATATCAAATCACACTAAGCAACATTGTTCTAGTGATTTAAAAATAGAGAACTCGCCATCAACATTCTTCATAATCCATTCCCAAATAAATAATAGTTAATAAATATTTTATTATTAAATTTATACTAAACTATAACATGGAAAAAAAAAATGATTTTAGTAGGTAAGATCTAGTAAATACAGCAAAAAACAAATTGCAAAAATACATGTCCATTAAAACCTTATCCTATATCTATATCTAGAGATGATGATGATTCTTTTTCATTTCTGCATGCACTATTACTTCCATTTTCTATGTCCCTATTGTCATTATTAGCACATCTAATAAACCATGAACATGTCCGTATTGTGTGACCCACATTCTTACAATGACCACATCGCCTAATTATCTTACCCTTATTTGGTAAAGCTCCTTTACAACCTTTAGTCTTTACAGTTTCAGGGTCTTCGATAACATCTTTAGTGGAAACTCCAAATTCACTTAAAGATCTATCAGCACCTTTATTATTGTTCCAAATTTCCTTAACTACATTAATTAAATATTCTAACTCAGCTTTTGCCTTTCGATATCCTTCATCTGACTTTGATGCATAATAGAACAACTTATCACAGTACATATTTAAAACACCACATCTAATAAACGAATCAATAGTTGGCATATCTTTTAAGGAGGTTGATATCATTTGAGGAAATACCTTAGCTTCCTTAGTCCATCGCTTGAGTATCAAAGTAGGTGGAATTGTCACCAAATGTTCAGATTTCATTACACAAAAACAATGACAACAAGAAAATCCAGTAGTTTCCCAAAACTGACATGAACATGAAATTCCTTTAACAGTTGGATAATAAGTCACGGTCTGTCTTGATGTTGGATGCAAAAATTTAGTTAATGTATAGACATGTTTATCTGAAAAAATCTCACAACTACTAAAACTAAGCAATGCTTTATCTACTAATTGCTTACGTACCTTAAAAAACACAGCTCTTGTATATATACTAGCAGCATGTCTCTCAATACAGTGTAAGTGACTTAGTATAACTGGAGCTATATTATTACTATCACAATCTAATTTCAATTCTCTATACCTCATTCTCCGAAGCCCTTGATCGTTGAACAAACTCATATAATTTTAAATGACTTTCCAAGAAAAGATTTAGATATGCATTCATACCTTCACAACGTTGTGTACTTCTCATACCGGCTAAGAATTTATCGACAAAAAATGCTTCAGCCCATCTAGCACGAATTGCATACATATTTGAAACTCATTCATGATTTTGTAACTCAAATCTTCAACCATTTTGTGCCATACCAATTTAAACTCATTTACAACTTTTATTTTCTTTGGACACTGCTAAAAAATATCATAAAATCTACCATCATCCACATTTGAACGTGCATTCCTTTGGAGATGCCAACAACAAATCCTGTAGCCACCACCTTTAGAAAGAACTTCTCAATTGCCCTTCTCATTTGCTTGTCCCCATCAGTAATTATTGATTTAGGCATTTTTTGTTGCATAGCATCCAAAAATACTTTTAAAACCCAATTGTAAGTTTCTTCAGTCTCATTAGAAAGTAAAGATCACCTATATATTATGGTAGCACGGTGGTGATTTACTCCAATAAGTATTACAAAATGCATTTTGTATGCATTCGTTTTATAGGTGGTATCAAAAATCAAAACATCACCAAAACTTGCATAATCTGCACGGGATCTAGAGTCAGCCCAAAACAAATATGTCAACCTATTCTCATCGTTAATAGCATATTTGCAAAAAAAATTAGGATCTCCCTCAACTTTGGCATATAAATATACTACAGCAGTTTCAGAATCAGTACCAATAATTTGATTCCTACGATCTGCATCCACAAAATTATATAAATCTTTTATAGTAAAGCCAAGATTTTCATAACCACCACCTTGATTAACCATAAAATCCATTATCCGACTAGACTCCTCGCATTGCTTTCACTTGAGCCTTATCAGCATGGTTTAATGACCTATGAAATCTAAGGAACTTGACCTCATGCATAGAGACTAATGAATTATTATGAGACTCAATAAAATTCAACACCATATATTTGTTATCATTTCTATCTAACTTGATAGTCAACGAAGCCAAACAACCGGTCCTAAATCACCAAAATAAGTCAAACATAACTAGACCTAACAACCTCAACAAAACATAATGTAATTCATACCAATAATAGAAATTTAGTACAAGTATATGAAATTTCATGGTTATATGTTCACAATTAACTATAGCACTTATGCGAAGTTTGATAATGTAGCTTTTCCAATAAAAATATTGCACAATATTAATTGATTAATAGGACACCGAACATCGTTTTTAACTTTCCCATACAAAACTGACAACCATAAAGTATGAGCTAATAAAAGATTTCCCAAAATAAACATTATTCACAAATGGAAAAGAAAATAAGTTAAGGGAACACGAATGCATCTCAACCAAAGAAAAGAAAAAGAGAAAATGGAAAATTTTTTTAGATAATAAATTAAAAACCAAAAAAAAAAAATTCCAAATTTCTAAGCTATATTAAGATGGAAGGGCACCCAGCTTCTGCCTAATCTTTCTACAAGAACTAGTACCCAAGTGAAACACATTCCTTGTTTGATATGCAATAACCAAGCAACAAAACTAACCAAAGATAACACAATATAAATCAAAAATCATATGGAGTCACAAACAAGCAATCCATGAAAGCCACACACTCTACTTCTAGCAAAACAAATGAAACTCATTTTATTACACTGCAATTCTTTTAATACTCCATATGAAACTCGAAAATAGAAGCTATAAATTATTTGCTTAATAAAACCATATTCATATCCCGAATAAATTCAACTAATCTCAAAGAGACATTTTAACAAACACCTAAAGTGCATGTCTTAACACCACAACTACCAACTTCAATTCTTAATCAACTGATTCCCAATGCTTTCACATAAATCAAATGAGAAAATTAATTTGCTGAGAGGTGAAAGGAACTGTTAGATAGGATTGATCCGTGATTTTACTATAGAGAACGAAAGAAAGTGAAATAACGTTAACTTAAAAAAAAAAAAAAATCTATTTAATTAAAAAAAAAATCTAATTTAGCCGGTTAAGAAACCCATTAGTGTAGGTTAATATAAAATTAAAAGATTTCCTTTTCCACGTGTAAATATATTATTGTTTCTTTATAGGTACAGAAATTGCCTCCCCTGTACAGTAGTAAAAGCTAATTATTATATTGAAATAATAAGTAAAATTAACGAGAGTTATTAAAAATAAAATTAAATTTAAAAAGAGTATAATAAACAATTTAAGAATTGATTATAATATAAAAAAAAATTGACTATATTTTGAAATAAATCAAAGAAGAAAGATGAACTATTTTTTTAAAACAAAGGAAGTAAGTCGTTTTAAGTATTTTAAGAAGTAATAAATGATAATATGAAAATGTTACTTGTATTTATATAAGATACAATATTACATCTCTTGCATAATACTTGTCATATTTAAAATTTCACGTTCCTTAAAAAAATTACTATTGAAAAAAATTAATTCAATTTAATAAAAATTCTTAAAATTAATTTTAAAAATTATAATAAAATAAAAGAATAAATTGAAAATTTCTTTCAAGAATATGTTTTTTGCAGTTTAAAACCGGAATTACCTGTTTTAAACCAAAATCACTGATTTTGGTGTTAAAAAATGAAAACTGTTGATCACTGTACGGTGCTGGACTTGACCGGTTGAAGAAAAAAAGTGAAAACGTTGAAAGAAAAAAAAAAATATAGTGAAGTTGACAGATTGGCACAGAGCAAAAATAGTAAGCCAAGTGATATTTATTTATAGAAAATTCCTTTGGTGTAGGACTAGTAAGAACTGGAGGGAGTTCCATGTCAATATCCAATTTGCAATATCATATATAAATATCAAAATCAACTTGCCATTTTGAATTTTACGGCGAGTAAATGACCACCGACCTCGGCTGCCCTGCCAACTTGCAAACAAATTAATTCATAGAAGATCACCAAAATCCCAGTTTTAGATAAGGAATAAATCTGATTTTTTTTTTTTAATTATTTAAAAGAAATAAAGTCGTTGACACTAAGAAGCAGAGACGATGCGTTTTGGTAGCCATAACTCGAACTTTTCGAAAAAATAAATATTTTCTCTTAAATTCTATTCATTTTTAATATCTAAAATCTAGTTACATCACCTGGTGAAAGGGACCTCTCAACCCTCGGAGATAGAATGAGAAAAAGAAAATCTAACCTAATCAAAAGGACAGTGAAAAGAAAGTAGACAAATGTATAGTTATGAGGAAAAATTAGCCTAATTGGAATAGTCTTCCCTGTGGTTTTTAATGGCAAAAAAGAAGATGTGTAGCTGATAGTTACGCTCAACCGCCACCCTGTGGAAAGTTATATAGACAAAACAAGATTGAAACACGACTACTTGATAATCACATTAAACTGCAGTGTCCTGCAAAATTTAGAGATAAAACAAGATTAATTGATTGTAATTCTAATAGATGTCATATTTTGAAACTTATGTTTAGAGAATGTCATATTGATTTTTCAATTTAAATTTTTTGTCATTTTGAATTTGTTTTTGTTTTTGTGCTTTTCTTTATTTTGTTAGGCATTAGTTTGTTAGTAAATCAGAGTTTTAATGGCTTTGTGTTTTCTTTTTTAATTATTTGTGTTTAATTGCTTAGTGTTTCTTTTTGTATTGATTTCCTAGTATAATGTTTGTTTCATTTTTTTCAGTTTATTTTCTTTTTTTCTGCCATTTTTTCAATCAGCTCTTCTCTTCTTTTTTCATTTTTTTTTATTTTCTGTCGGCGTCCTTTTTTTCAGATTTTGTGTTTGCTATTTCTTAGGTCATTACGCTAATACTTTCAGACGAAAATTATTATTGTTTTCCTCAATTATAAGGTTTGTTGATTTTTGTTTTCATACATTTTTCGTTGTTGAAAAAATCTTTTAAGTTTAGATGTTCATTGTTTGATGTACATTTGTTTAATTTGTTTCTACATTATAACGTGTATATGTATATATATATACACTATATTTACTAATATAGTATATATATGTACAAACCGTATTTACTTAGTTTGACTAATGTGTTAATTGGTGTATATATATCTATTATGTATTTAACTGATTTTATAGTATTTATTGATATATATATATATAAATATATATAAACCATATATATCTTATATTTCGTATTTATGATCGTCATCCTCATTATTGAATCACATAAATTGTATAGGAATTTGCTCTTATAAATTTTGCGTTTCCTTTCTTTTTAGGGTTTTCTTTTTTTCCAACGTTTCTTTTTTCACAAAATATGTTAGTTTAATGTTATTTGAGATTGTTTGGGATATTTTTATTTTATTTTTTATCAAATGTGTTAGTTTTTTAATATTTGATATTTTATCAAATGTGTTAATTTCTTATCAAATGTGCCTTAAATATGACATTTGTCTGGCTGCTCCAAATTTATTCATGGACTTTACAAAATAATTTTGTGTTAGATTTTGTAAGTAATCTATTATGCTGCTAAAATTGCAAATTTTAATAACATTTTCCCCTCTTCATACTAGCAATAATAATTTTTTTAATATTTATTTACAAAATATTCTCTTTAACGTGTGGATAGTATAATATTTGGAATAATAATATATATTTTTTAATTATCTAATAAGTATTTAATCAATTTAATTTTAGAAATTTGAGTATTTAATAGAATAATTTTTACAAGTTGAATTATTTAACGGAACAATTTTATAAATAGAAATATTCAATAGATCAAAATAAAATATTAAAAGTGTCATAAAGTTTTCTACGTATTATAGTGTAGAAATTTATGCATTAGGAGGCTGACAATCACACTTAACTTTCACCTTGGAGAAATTTAGGAGATAAAATGAGATTGAGATTAAGGGTCTGTTCAACAAAATTATTTATTTTGATAGCTGTTAGTTGTTTTAATGGCGTTTAGCTATTAGCTGTTTGAATAGCGTTTTATAAAACGTAAAAAGTTAAACGTTACACGAGTTAATTTTTTACAAAGAGTTATCATAACCTCTAAAACTAGTCCAAACGTCATATCACCGAACAATTTTTAAAGTAATGTTCAACATTTTGACTAGTCAAAACTCTAAAAGCTACTCAAAAAGCTATTGCCGAACACAGCTTAAGCCAGATGAAGTAAGCTTCTGCCATCTCAAATTGGTAGTCAATTGTGAAAAATTTATGAGTTGAATTTTACGCTTGGCTAATTTAAGGGAAAAAAAATATTGAATTGCAACATTATTTAATTAATTTAGCATTGCTAATTTATTTGATTCAGTATGGAGTTTAAATTAAAAATTTTGAATTATCATTTTAGTTGAATTTTAATTTTGTTTAGACTTTTGAACAGACTTGCACATGGGTAAGGTTGGGTTGAGTTTATTGACATAAAGTACTCAGGTTAATGCTTTTTTTTTTTACTCAACCCAACCCATTAAATCCTTAAATCCGCGTGTTATAAACGAATTGAGTTAGATATGAATTTAACATAAACTCATGGGTGAAATAAATAATAAATAATAAATATATTTTTAAACTAGTTAAATGTCTGCACATTGTGCGAAATTGTACAATTTTATTTTTTTGAAGGATTTTAAACAACATTACTTTTTAACAACTATATACTATTATGAGTGAAAAAATTGAAAATATATATAGTTGAATTGAACAAATATTGAATGCAATGAATTTAACGTTATTACAATAAACTTATTTTTTAGTTTATTAATTATTGAAAAAAAATAAAAAAATAAGTTGTCATGGGAATAATTGTTGAAAAAGGAAAATAGAGAGTTTTATAATTTAGTTTTTTCATGTTAGATAACTAAATAAAAAATAATAAAAAAACAAATAAAAAAGTCACAAAAGCAACATCATCAAATATGATTCAGCTTTTATATATTTATATGGATAAATAGATAGATAGATATAGATGGATAGATATAGATAAATTACAACTATTTAAAATGAATTATTAAAGACTTAAATATACTAAAAAACATAATTATATAATATTTTTCACAAATTATAAGTATATTTTAATAAAAGTACCAAAATTAAATTTTTTAATAATAATAATAATAATGAAATGAAATAATAATTTTTTTAATAAAAAAGACAATCAGTAAAATAAACAATACTTAGTAATATAATATCACAATATATTTTAAACTATAATCTACTCCAATAAAAGTAATTTAAAAGAAGTTTATACTAAAAAAAGCAATATTTTAACATTCATATTTGAAATTCCATATCAAATCAAATTAATTTAAATAATTCATAATAATATAAATACATAAAGATAATTTTAGTAGATGTCATATTTTGAAACTTATATTTAGAGAATGTCACATGGACTTTTTAATTTAAATTTTTATTATTTTGGATTTATTTTTACTTTTATACTTTTTTTTATTTTGTTATATGTTAATTTATTAGAAAATCATAGTTTTAATTACTTTGTGTTTTCTTTTTTTATTAATTTTTTATTTTAATTATTAGTGTTTTAGTTATTTAGTGTTTCTTTTTGTATTAATAGTTTAATGCTCATTTTCTTTTTTTTTTAAAGTTTTTTTCTTTATTGCTATGTTTTTTTGTAGCAAGCTCTTGTCTTTTATTTTTTTGTTTCTTCACGTTGTGCTAGCATTATTGTTTTCAATTTCTACTCTTATATTTTTTATTATTTTTTTTTTCAACAAGCTCTCATCTTTTATTTTTCATTTCTCTTATGCAATTTCATTTTTGTATAAAAGTATAATCAACTTAATTTTTGTTGAAAAATTGTCACCGCCATGATGTTATTTATGTTTTGTAAAGACAAGATATGACTTTCTATTTTGTTTAGATTAATACTTTTATATATATATATATATATATATATAAATAATTGATTTTACAATATTTACATATACAGTATATATATACAACGTATTTACTTGATTTGATCAAATGTGTTAATTGGTGTATATATATTTATTTTGTATTTAATTGATTTTACAGTATTTATTAATATAGTAAATACATCATATATAACGTATATATCGTATTTATCATCGTCGCCGATCATCATCCTCGTTGTTAAATCACATAAGTTGTATAGGTATTTGCTCTTCTAGATTTTCGTTTTTTCAACGGTTCCTTTTTTCTACATATCCTTTCTTTTTCTCCTATTTTTTAGTGTTTTTTTTTAAGATGACTCATGCAATTTGTTTTAACAATTCAGCGTCATGTTATTTGAGATTACTTTGGGCATTTTTATTTTTTCTTTGATCAAATGTATTAGTTTCTTAATTTTTATTATTTTATGACATTTACTAAAAACTGAAACCTTGAATATGACATTTGACTAATGCCCCATACATAGATATACATATATTTATGGATTGGCTCAGGTTCATGGATTTATGGGTGAACTCATGATCCAATCTAATTGTAAAATATAAAGATAACTCATCCAAATTATTTTGGGTCGGATTGGTTGATTTAGAACTCTTGGATCACATACAACCCTACTTTTAAGCGACCTTATCGAGCAATTTAAAATAACAAAAATGCTTAACATATTAAATTTTTGTTAAACTGTATCATCAAATGCTACTTTAATTTACAAATAATTCCGCCACTGGCCAAAAAAATGGATGGCTTTGCGTCCAAAAAAGCTTTATAAATAAAATGGTTGAATATTTAAAGGGGCTTTTAGGTAAATATTATATTTAAGGTTCCACTTTTAATTAAATGTTATAAACTATCAAATATTAAGAAATTAATCAATTTGATAAAAAAATAAAACAAGAATCCCCAAAGTAACCTCAACAATAAGGAATTAACAAATTTGGTCAAAAACGAAAAGCTGAAAAAAGAAAAGAAATTCTAAAAAAAAAGGAAATACAAAGAAACATGAAATATGTAAGAGTAAGTCTTTATACAAATTATGTGATTTAACAACAAGGATGACGACCGGCGGCGATAATAATAATGACGGTAAATACGAAATATACAATATATATGGTGTGTGTATATATATACATATATATAAGTAAATATTGTAAAATTAATTAAATACAAAATAAATATATGCACCAATTAACACGTTGGATTAAACTAAATAAATACAGTGTATATATACACACCCACGCACCAGTTAACACATTGGATCAAACCAAATAAATATGGTACATATATTACATTAGTATCGATCCAAATAGAATTGAGAGTGCTACCTTGTCTCTACAGAGCATAAATAACATTCACGGCGATGACAGTTTTTTACCAAAAATAAAGTCGCTTATAAACGCTCATACAAAAATGAAATTGCAGAAGAGAAATAGAACCCAAAAAACAAAAGGAAATCATGGCACAACACCAATAATGAGAAGAACAATTGGTGGGTGAAAATAACAAGAGCAAAAGGAGAAATCACGATAAGAAAATAATAGACAGCAACAAAATGAGAAAGAACGATGCCAAAAATAATGGAGGCTACAAAAAGATGACAGCAGAAAAAGAAAAGAAACAAATAGGAACTTAATAAAAAAAGAAAATACTAATCTATATAGTTCCGAATGTCTTATCGGGTTTAGTTAATGGTATTAAACATCTCTTAAGGAGAGAGTAGTGTGCTGAAGTCCATCATGTTTACAGGAAAAGTAATCATAGTGCAGACTGGTTAACACATTATGAAAATCGGCTACCTTTGCGGGTTCATTTCTTTGAAGCTCATCCTAATAGTTTATTGTCTCTTATACTGCATGATATTTGTGGAGTGAGCTACCCTAAAATTATTGCTGTTTAGCTTTTGCTTTTGTTGTTCTTTTCCTTTTCTTCAAAAAAATAAAAATAAAAATAAAAAGGGCATAAAATAAAAACAAACTCAAACTGACAATAATTTAAATTGTAAAGTTAAACTAAAATTCTTTAAATATAAGTTTCAAAATATGACATCTACTAAAATTTTTCATATTTAAATTCACCCCTAAACTTAGGTATCTTAACCTTTTGACACCCTCAACTTTTACTTTAACCCATCAAACATTTTAACTTATAAAATTACACCAGTTAAACACTTTAATTTTTAAATTTGAATACTTTAATTTGCAAAATTAGATCAATTAACACTCATTAAAAATTGAAATCTATAAAAATTATTTTTCCAAAATTTATAAGTTCAGATGCACAATAGGTTAACCATAAAATTTAGGGTGACACAATGTTAAAATTGCAAAGTTTAGAAGTTAATTTATGTGTTCAGTCTGTATAAAATGGATATAGTAGTATACGTCAAATTTTGAAATTTATTTAAAAAAAATCAGTTTGACCTAAATTATTAAAATAATGTCAATCTTATTATTCATTTAGCTAATTGCCCTTTTATCTACTCTCACTTTTATTTCTGTTCTCTTCTTCTTATTTCAATAGTAGGCATGAACTCTACCTCCGGCGACAAGACCGATGTGAGAGTCCTCATTGAAAATTCGATTTCGTTTTTATTCTTCTACAGTTCCATTTTTATTTTCATTTATGTTTTACACTGGAAACAATATCGTTTTATTTCATTTTCATTTTTGTTCTTCACCGGAAAATGGATTTCTATTCTAAGATTTCATTTTCGTTTTCGTCTTTGTTTCATCTTCATACTGTTGTTCTTCTCCTAGAGAATCTTCTTTCAGTTTTAATTCCATTAGATTATATTCTTTTTAAGTTATTTTACAGTCGCTTTGATTTTGGTTTTGTTTTTGTTCTTCTCCGTTGATGTTGATTTTGATTCCAAGTTTTTATAGATTTTTAGGTTTCAGATGAGTTATTTTGTTGATTATTGTATGATTTTGTTAGATAAGTACGTGGCGTTGTGTACGCAGGTACCCCAGCACATAAAAACTGCGCTTCGCGCCAACTAGCACTGCACCCTGGGTTTCCAGCCTATATACTTATCCTTAAATGCTTATATAAACAAGTACTGTATAAACAAACACTATATAAATTTAAGCAAATAAATGCATGAACAACTACTGTATAGATTTTATTTACGTTTTTTAAGGTTTAGGGTTCCTGCAACCTTAACCTGGGATCCCCAGAGTTAAGTCAGAGTGAGGAGGGAGAAGAGAAAGTTGCCGTCAACACGGACTTACTGAAGTAGCAGTTGATATAAAAGCAAAGAAACAACTTTTATTTAAATACAAAATAGAATTACAGGATTGAAAACTTAAAACTGAAAATAAACTTACAAAAGAACTTACAATGATTTAGCTTATAGATCTTTAGCTTAGATCTTTCTTAACTTGGAACTTCTTACAACTTGAATAATTGAGAGAGAAGGGATGAGAGGGAGAGAGGTGCTAAAACTAGTTGTGCCTTCACAATGAGGAGAGGCTCTCATTATATAGAAAATTTTAGAATCTTTACTGTTTACCTTTCACTGTTGATGAATAGTGGTTGGTCTGCCACCGAATCTTGAACAGTTCTTGGCTTTTACTGTGGATGAACAGTTCTTGGTCTGCCACCGAATCTTGAATAGTGCCTGACCTTTACTGTGCTGAATAGTAACTTGGCTCTTAGTATTTGAAACAATAGTTGGCCTTTACTTTTGAACTTTTGACTGATTTGAAGGAATAAGGTTCCTTCTGCCTTTTACAAAGACTCTGACTCTGATGAGGATGCTGAGCTGTCCTTCTTTTTTCTTTTCTTTCTTTTTTATTTTTTCTTTTCTTTTCTGCTTTATTTTTTCTTTTTTATTTTTCTTTTCTTTTCTTATTTTACTTTCAATTTTTACTGGAGGAAAGTCATTGCTATCTTCACTAGATGATACAGGATCTTCTGATGAAGATGATGAAGATGAAACATATTTAGATTTACCTTTCTTCTTTGAGGAAGATTTACCGGATGAAACTTTACTTACTGATGGTTTAATCTCAGAAGAGGTAGACAAATGCTAAAACATTTCTTGGCAGATCTGTCGATACTCCTCTGGAGTTTTAGCAGCTGCAAGCCTGGCTTGACATTGGGCCTTTTGGATCCCAAAGGTTGGGTTGTTCGATATGGCCAAAGTATGGGCATAGGTTAGGGCTGGTTTTATTGGGCTGGACATTTTATTCTGGATCCACTGTTGGATCTTATCTTCTGTGTAGAGTTTTTAAAAGATCCCCACCATTTTATTTTATGTTTTTTAACTAAGACAGGAATCTGAGTTCCTGGGCTATAATGAAAGTCTACAGACCATTGGTAAACCCAAGGTGTGAAGAAGGCCATACAATAGTACATAAGTGAGGGTATATGGACTTCATTTTGATTAGGCTTGTAATGGGCTTTAAAATACTAGTATAATGAAACAATTTCTAAAGGCATAATATCTTCTGAAATTCCTATAGATTGCCACCATAATTTAAACCAGTTTGGGACTCTAAAATCAATTTTAATGCTTTGATCAAAATAAATCAACCACGAATGAGTGGCTGTTGGATTTTGAATGAAAAATATTTTATTCCAAGCCTCCTTATAATCAAAATAATTATAAGTAGGATTGTACTTATGCAGAGCTTTAAATTTAATGGGTTTATGCAAAGAGGATGCTGGCCAATCCTTAGGATGGATGACCCTTTTAATTTGTAAAGATGAATAAGAAATTACATCTTTATTTTTAACATCAAACGTATGCTTTATTTTTACTGAGTTTGAATCAATCAAAATATGATGATAGTATGCATGAGGTTTTGATAAATCAGATGGTTCAAAGTACCAATCCTCTGGGTAAACATTTTTTAGGATCTGCCAAGGACTAGTATTATTGTATCCATCTTCTATTGTAATTTCAAAATCATGCATGGGTTTTACAAACCATTTATGTATGTGATGAACATATTGGATTTTTGGCAAATCCACAGCCTTTAACGGATTTGATAAGTCTTTACCGTCTACCGTTTGAGACGGACTAGCCACACCATGAACGGGTATGATCGCTTTAGGGTTTGAAGTCATACCTGTAGAGGAAGAGGCTACCTCTTGCATTGATTTTACTCCTTGTAGTGCCTTTAAAATTTCTAGAGATTGAGATAACTCTTCAATCCATTTTTTAAGGTCTTTACTGGGGGTTGGTTTAGTGTTTAAGGGTTTGTTTAAATCCTC
>CANUEP010003854.1:0-51147 GCA_947857235.1 Jatropha podagrica
TGGTCCTGTTAAGGTGATTTCACTGACTAACACCACTTGATGTGCATATGGTTGCAGTTGTTTGTGGGTGATATGATTGACATTGTGTGAATGGAGAGTGTTCATTCATAATGCCTTATATATCATTTGTGTGAATGTGTGATTTTAGTATTATATGTTATTATTCACTGAGTTTTATACTCACCCCCCCTTTCCCCCTTATCCCTTATGGTGTTTCAGGGAATTGTGAATCATTTGGTAGGATGTGGAGCTTTAGCTTTCTTTCTTTTCAAGGTTAAGTAAGAACTGTTTAAATGTATAAGATACAGTTATTTAGAATTTTTATAATTGTATAGTAGTAGAAAATTCGCAGTTATGATAAGATTGTATTAATACAATAATAATAGTAAGCGTATGTAAAAAGAAAAAAGTTTTATGGAATGAATGATATTTGGAGACTATGTGATAGAAATAGTCTGATTATGTTATGACAAATAAATATTGCATGAGAAAATATTTTTATTAAATGGATATAGGCCCAAGATGTAAACGGTCCTTAATATTAAGACTGGGTTAGAATTGTTAACTCTTATTATAATATGAATAATGTCATTATATGGACTAACTATTTCGTCAGTCAAATGATAATTGGAATGGAATTTGGATAGTTTAGGCTTACTATTGGTCTTGGGGGGCCTTGAGCTTACCCAGGTCCTAGTGCCGGTCCGGCCTACGGTTTTGGGTCGTGACATCCTCCCACATGGTTCATCCTCTCACACGTGTACACCAGGGAGCCGATTCCCAATACATGGTCGACTGGCCCAATTCTCGCTTGACCAGCCCTCTCATTGTTTTTCCATGCTCCCTTTTTCTTTCTATACCATCAAGAGGCCACCCTACAATTATCCATATCATATTCATATTCCATCAAGTGCACATGGAGGCGCTGATCTCCCCATACATGGCCGACGGTATGAAAGACCGCCCTCACAAACCCATGATGACTTACTTCATTCTAATTCCACATAACCAAGGCAATTCAAATCACAGCACATTTAATCAAATAATTCATTAAATTGCATATCATTAGATCAATAATTAGTATGCAATTATAATTATACGATAATTAAATAATAATATAATATAATTTGTTAACAATATATAAATATATCAATAATGATATACTAATAAAATTATGATGACAAAGCTATGATGATATAAAAATGTATGTCATGCACCATTCATTATTACTCAGTGATAAAAGGATATTCAAATCCTATTTTTGATTCTGGGTTGGAGGAGCAGTATATCAGCTGAGACAATCTAAGAATTTAAGAACATAGAAAGGTAGGTAATTAGACGGGATTAAATAGCTAACAATACATCGAGAGAGCTTGTTCGTGATTTTAGAGTTGTTTCCCCTACTTGAACAATTAAAATTGATTAACAAACTAATAAAGTAAATTAAGTAGAATTAAGAGAAGTCAAAAATCCTAGTAGCTTTAAACCTTGATTCTTTTCAATAATTATTCTTGTTTGAATTCTTTTTTACTGTTTTCTATTTTATTTTTACTTTTACTATTATTCTCTTTATTATTGTTTAAATAATAGTAGGTTAAGATAATTTTAGTACAATGTTCATGGGACGATACTCTACTCGCTCTTTATTACTTGTTGCGATTTTGTATACTTGTGAAAACCACTGTCATATCTTGCTATCATCAATTAAGTTCTAGATCTCATGCCTTAGCCGTAAACAATTGTTCGTCTTATGACCCTTGCCCTGATGGAATTGGCAATAAGCATTCTGATCAAAACTCCTAGTTGGATTCATTAGGGGAGGTCTCAGAGTAAGAGGTTTTAGCAGGCCTGCTACCTTTACTTTCTCAAAAACTCTATACAAGAGGGGTTCTAATGTTTAAGAATCGCCTCTACGGCACACTGGTAATTTTGAGATCCAAAATAGTTGTTATGGCATTCTTACTAGCACTTGGGGCTTTGCTTGACTAGGGTGATCCCTAAAATCCCAACTCGATAAAGTTTCTAGAACAATTTCCATATTTCTTGTCTTCTTTGATTTTGTCCTCAATAGTCGTCCCCACTTCATACACTTGAGAGAATTCTATCAAAAGCCTTACCTGAGTACACAAAAAACCTCAAGCCTGACCTAAGTACTATAAAATGTCCCTCAACACACTGACCTGAGAAACATCAAATCACCTAATCTAAGTGCTTACTTTTACCCTAACCAAAGCAAACATCGACCTTCTTTTGTCTATACTATGATTGGTGATGGAAACAAACCTTATCACCCTTATCCAGCCTACCCAAGAAATCGCTAAATCTTTCATGTTCGACCCATACCGAACACCAACACAAACTTCACTCCTCAACCTCAACTCAAGAGATAGAAAAGCACCTTGATTATCATAGAACCAGTATAGCCAACTTGGAGGAAACAATTTGGTTATCCTCCAAGTTGCACGCTAAAATTGACCAAAATAAACTCAAAATTTCTTTATATCCCCTATTAACTCAGAGAAACAGACCCCATCAAACCAAGCACCTCTTTAGAACTGGTCCTTGGAAGAGGTTATAGAGCAGTCCCCAGTATCCATTGAGTCTAAGTCACAAACAAAAAGTGAGTCAAAGTCTAGTTTCTTAGAGTGTCTTTTCTTTTTGTTTTTATCAAATCATAGTGGTCTTTTTATCAAACTTAACGTAAATGCCGATCAGGGCTCCTTTATAAAAAAGTATCACTTTCCTTATTACCGCTTTCTCTAGCCTTAGTGAGATTGCTAGCCAAAAAAAAAAAAAAAAAAAAAAAAAGCAAATAAATGTTGGTACTGAATCTGAATCCAGCGTACATTTATGCCCATATTTTCAGCACCCTGACTTGAATTTGTAACAGCATCTTCTTTTCTAACTCCTCTTCTTCTTCAAATTTAGTCAGCACCTCCTTACGAGTCTTTCTAGATTCTATCATGTACAAATTCTTTGGTGGAGGCACATTTTGGAAATTCAAGACTGGGTTGGCTCTTGTGCTGGGCCTTGCTTTCTCTAGCTCAGTTATCTTGCCATCATCAATTAAGTTCTGGATCTCATACCTTAGTCATAAACAATTGTCCATATTATGATCGTTGCCCTGATGGAATTAGCAATAAGCATTCTGATCAAAACTCTTAAGTGGATTCACTAGGGTTTAGAAACACGTCCCATGTTCACCCAGGAAAAATTTTCACACTCTTCATTGATATACGTACCATTTGGACTGATTTTGTGAAAAAATAAAATCTAACTCATTTGTCAGGCCCACAAGTAGGACCTACCAAATAGTGTCAGCACTCTCATTTGCCTATAAATAGAGGGCTTAAGGTTTAGTGTAGAGGGTTGGCATTTTTTGGTGAGAAAGAAACTTAGAGATCATAAAAAATTAAAGCAAAAAAATATATATAACAAAATCATATTAAAAATCAAACAAAAAAGAAAAACATTTCAATGAAAAATTTTGGTAGTTTGTTATGTGATAGAGTGTTCCCAGCATATAGTCAGTGAGTTTTAGGTTCCCAAACACTTCCAAAAAGACAAAACCAATTACACATTCTCAGATCATTCTCTAAAATCAAGGTTCAAAGGGAGTTCTTCATCGACTTCAGGCAAACTAAGGATTTTTCTTCAAAACAAGGTAAACTGAGAGTCCCTACTTTATCTTGTTGTTATTTCCAATTCATTGGGGTGTTAAAATACTAAAATTGAGTTGTTTACAAGAGGAACATGCAAAAACTCAATTTTGCAAAAAATGTGTAGCTTTTCTAGGCTGCGAAGGAGCCAACCTTTCAAACTTGGATCTAGCCATAACTGAAATGGCGCCACCTCTGTGATGAAGGCATACACCATTATGCAAAGGCTGGCGCCATCTTCGTTATGGCTACCAGAAAAGAGGCAAATTTCTATTCTTCTTCTTATCTGGTTTTCTTTTGTTCATAAAGTCTAATTACCTTGGAATGGGACGTGAATCACTTCTAATGATATGAGATTATTGTTTCAGAGGCCAAACAAATAAGAAACTCCAAAACCTAGATTCTGAGCTTGAAATGGGTTAAGCCTTTGGACCCATGTTTGATTCGGATAAGTATGTCAATGATTTTAATATTATTTCTTGCAATAATTTGTGAATTTTATTCATCTCATATGATGACTATTATGATCATGAGCTTGAAACTTTATTAAAATTATTATATTTATTAGTATTTTGATTCTGCTAACATTTAATTTATGCATTTTTAATTTTTGTTCTATATCATATATCAGTACAATCATATAATATTTATTTATGTCATTTATATATTCTGCCATTTTTTTATTTTCTGTCTTTTATTTATTTTATTCATTTTGTGCAATTTAATTTAATGTCTATTATTTATTATTGAAATAATATTTTTAACTTTTTCTTTATATGAAATATCCAAAAAAGTTAATTTTAAAAAATATTCATTTAAATTTTCAAATTTCAAGCTTAAAGACTCCAAATTCCTGCTCTTTATACTTAATTCTTAAGAGTTGATCACTCAACTTTGATTTAATTTGGTAGTTGATGAGTAGTAATCTTTTAGGTGGAAAAATCAAATTTAGCTTCTTAATTTTATGCCAAATGAATGACCATGATCAAGTCTCTAATATTTTCATCCAATGACTCTAAATATTTCTTAAATAATTCTCCTCTGATTATTATTTAACTCCACCAATCAATTGAATTAATTCTACAAAAATAATTTCTCAATTATTCCTTAACATACTACACTAAAAATCAATATTCATTAAATGCCTTAATTCTCCAAAAATATTCATAAAATATTTTTTATCCACTTAAATCATACAAACATGCTCCAAAAATATTAAATACAATATTAGACACACGTAATAATTTTTTCGAATCGAAATAATATCAAATTTTAGATCGATTCTACTATTCACAGACTGATAGATCACTGTCATCGACACTGAATAAGACACTAAATAAACGGACTGTTATATTATGCCTCTTAGGTGTCTCAAAGAAGTCTACGGTGGCTGAAAAATTAAACATCGCCAGAAATTTACAAGGGTTATACCAAATGCTCAAATTTTCATGAGGAGCCTGAATATGTGATCAATTTAAAATGTCTCATTTGGCCGGAAATGACCTCAACAGTAGTCTCACCACTACCATCCACGATGGTTCCATCAAATGAGCTTCATCATTGGAATTTATGGAGAGGAAAGACTCGCTTGGACGAGAGGAGTCAATTGAGACCCACTTCGAGGCCTAGTCTCGCTGGAATCGATGAGAACCGTCGAAAATCCAAGAACCAGGACTGTCAACGAAAGCAGTGCCAATTCACGCCAATAGAAGTCTTTTCTGTGTGCAAGGGAGCCGGAAACATGACCAGCGGCAGCAGAAGAGTTGATCACCACCTCGTTCCTGTTGTGTGGTGGCCGGAGATTAGAGAGAAGAGGGAGGAGAGGAGTTAGTCACATGCTGAAATCAGGAGGGAGAGAGGGGTTGCGCAACAGAAAGAAGAAGAGGAGATTTTTTTTTTTTTTTTTTTTTTTTTGTCTGGTCCGGTTCAATTCAAACTTTTATCGAAAAGTATTCCAGTTCGATTTAGAGAAAAACTTAGGATTTTAGTGATTTGGAACGGTTTTAGGTTTGATCCTTGAGTTGATCTATGGTTTTCTTTGATTTATTAGTTGGTTTGATTTTCCAAATTTCTTGATTTGTTCTTTTTTATTTATTCTCTTTCCATTTTCTTAATTTACTTATATTTATTTATATCTCAATAATTATACTTTACCAATTATAATAACTATATATATATATATATAGATAGATAAGAACCAATTAGTATTATTCATTTATTTATATATATATAACATGAAATAGATACCTATTCTTCTAAACAATCAGCAAAAATTGAAGTTTTGAAGTTTTGAATAAATTGAAATTTTGAATAATCAGCAAAAAAAATATATTCTTCTAAACAATTTTATTACTTTAACCATTTAAATGGATATCTATTGAAATAATTATTTTGTTATAATTATCTTGATTTTATATATTTTTCATATTGAAATCCAACAAGAACATAGCTTAAAATAGTCCAATCTGGTATATTGCCATGAATACACTAAACAATGTATTTTTCTAATCCAGACTAGCATTTGGGCACATTATGCATATCTATTGAAATAATTATTTTATTATAATTATCTTGATTTTGTATATTTTTCATATTAAAATCCAACAAGAGCATCGCTTAAAATAGTCCAATCTGGTATATTGCCATGCATACACAAAACAATGTATTTTTCTAATCAACACTAGCATTTGGGCACATTATACATAAATTGTAAAAAATTTCATTCATTAGAATAGAATTCATACGTCCACCAATTCATGCATACACGACATGCATTAATAGTAAACACTGGTGGCTCTGAGATCGAACGCTTATCATTTACCGAGCTCAAGTTGAGCTTTAGTGCTCATCACATTATTCTAAGCATAAAGGGTTCGGAGTATAATTATAATGAACTCTTATAATTATGAAACTGAAGAAGATTTAGTTAAAATTCGAGTTATAAAGTTCATTATATCTGAGCCTAAGAAGTACTGAATAAAATCTAAGTGTATGATCCTTAAGAAACTATAAATAAAATCAAAGTTATAAAACTCATTATATTTTAAGTCTAAGAAGTTTTAAATAAAATCTAAATGGAACTATCATGCTTAAGAAGCTCTAGTTAAAAATTGAAGCTATAAAGCTCATTATATTTCGAGCCTAAAAAAGCTATGAATAATAAGTAAAATAACTAAGAAGCTTTAGTTGAAAATTAAAATGATAAAAATATATGCTTATTATATTTTGAGCCTAAAATGCTCTGAATAAGTCTAAGTGAAAAATTACTATTAAATTTAAGAAGCTCTAGTTAGAAATTAAAAAGATAAAAATTTTGAGCTCCTTGTACTCCAAGCCTAAGAAGCTCTGAATAATTATAAATACTTAAGAAGCTCTAGTTAGAAAATTAGAAGATAAGAATCTTAAATTCATTATAATTTGAGTCTAAGAAGTTTTGAATAGTTCTAATTAAAATAATTATGAAGTTTAAGAAGCTTTAATTAAATAATTAGAAATTAAAATTCTTGAGCTCATTATGTTGCGAGCCTAAGAAGTTCTGATTAAATTTCAGAGATTAAAAAGTATCAAATCCTAACTCAAATAAATAAATGAGCATTAGAATCACACCCAAGGCATGAAAGTCAATTATCAAATTTAAGTAATTTAATCTGATGGTGTATGATTAAAAATCGAAAGTCAAGAAAAGGAAAATTCATGTCTTGAACAAAAGAATGAGCTAAATCAAAATACTGAAGCTATCTAGCAATCCAAAATCTCGATAAATTTCCAACACTTGTGGGAGACATTTGATAAAATATGACTCAAGAGTGATAAGTGAAGTATCTAATTATAAATGATTTGTGACTTATCGGTAATTTTTCATCTGATAGTTACAGTCAAACCTAATATTAGAATTTGTGAAAATTCTCATTTCTATATTTTAATAATTAAAGCTTGATGGCTATATTTTAGTAATTAAGAATTGTTGATGCACCTTAAGTCGTTGCTGATCTCTCTATAAGTAGAATAAAAGTTACTCCTAGAGAAGGATACAAGAAGAGCAAATGATTCTGTTTAACACTCGATTGAATAATTATATTTAATCATGACCGTGAAGGATTCAATTCCGTTTTGGTTTCGACCCGAATCCTTGACCGGGTTGAAGTACAGATGAGATAATAGTCCAACACTAATAACAAACCAACTCAGCTTTTAACATGTCTCTCTCTTCCACCTCCTCTTCTAATCACCAGATCACAAACACAGAATCCACTTCCTTATTCCTCGTTAATTCTGATTCTCATTCCTAGAATTTTGTTTATTTGCTAAGGAATCTAAATTTTAGTTTGCCTTTCATGGTCGATCAATTCGTTTTCCTTTTTTGGGTAAAAACAATAATTTGTTCGAATCCAATTCCTTTTTGAGAAAAACTGAAGTTTCACTTTCCATATTTGGGTTTAATAAAAACCTCCTGATTCGGTTCAGCTTATTCATAGTATTCGATCGGATCCAATTCTCGGAGTTTCTTAGCAGGTAAATACGCTATTTTTCTTTATGGGTTCATTTGGTTTGAGAGAAATAAGCAGTAACAGGAAAGCAAATTACATTATCAAAATGTAATTTCTCCTTTTACACCATTTGATTGCTCATAAAATGGAGGGAAAAAGATTGAAATTAAATTATCAATTATCTTTAATTTAAATTCTATTCGGTTCTTAATTAAAATAGATATATACAGCTTCTGATTTTTCCTCATTTGGGTTCTTTAATTTGAAGGGTGGTTCATGTTCTACTTTAATTGATTGCTAGTCGTTAGTTCTTTTGTAATGCAATCTGCTGACGAGAACAAGAACAAGAAATTGAAGCGTTTGAGATCATTCAACAACGACATGCCAGTAACTGAAAACACCACCGCGCTCAATCTTGATGATGGCATTTTTTTCCCTGTTGAAGAAATTGTACAGTCTCCATTGCCTGGATATGGTGCACCAACTTCAATCAGTTTCAGTCCTGATGATGCTTTGATAACTTACTTGTTTAGTCCTGATCATTCTTTGAATAGAAAGGTGTTTGCTTTTGATCTCAAGACTTGCAATCAGCAGTTGTTCTTTAGTCCCCCTGATGGTGGACTTGACGAGAGTAATATATCACCAGAAGAGAAGTTAAGAAGAGAGAGGTCGAGGGAGCGTGGGCTAGGAGTGACTCGGTATGAGTGGGTGAAGACAAGCTCCAAGAAGAAAGCTATTATGGTGCCACTGCCAGCTGGGGTTTGTGCACTCTTTTCGTCTAAGTTATTATACTTGATTCTATTGTCTTTGAACTTTTCTGGCTTTCTGATTTTTGTTACTGCCTCCCTCAATAATGTACATGGAATATATTTGTATTAACATGGTCGAGGAATAAAAGGCGTTCTCGTTGATGTTAATTCTTTTTGGTGGTACTACAAAGTTGGCTCGAATCTTATTCCGTGTATTGTAGTTAATGTAACTGCATTTGATAAGTTGATGTAGTAAAAAAAGTTCATTAATTATTTCTTTGAGTTACTGTTTGAAATGAGGTTTTCTACATTAGGATTTTTTTTAACATTTCCCTTTGTATTTCTTAATATTTACTTTGTTAGGACCATGTGAACCCAATCATCACAACATTTTCAGCATCGACCATTCTTTTGCCTGAGCTATTAGATTTTTGCATGTTGGCTTGTATGTGCTAATATTATTTTTTTTATAACATTAAAAGCATTTTATTTGTCAGTGTGCTTATCAATATCTTGACTTTACCACAGATTTGAAATCATTGAGATTTGTGCTTGCAGATTTATTTCAAGGAACTTTCCTCTCCAATATCAGAGCTTAAGCTTTCTGGTTCACCATCCTCACCAATTATTGATCCACATCTCTCCCCTGATAGTACCATGCTTGCTTATGTAAAGGATAATGAGCTGCATGTTCTAAATCTCTTGTACAATGAATCAAAACAATTAACATATGGTGCCCAGGGAAATACATTGGTAATTTTCAATTGACTGGTACTTGTACAAGGTTTGATTTCTATAATCAATTTTGGATGTTATTATTATAAGTATATTTTTCATCTCTAATAATTTATGGTGCCATGCTTTGACTGCTGATAGATTTTTATTCTCTTTGTTATTCTCCGTTAACTGTTTTGGCAATCTTTTCTTCAACTTTCAGCTTGCTAGTTTAATATATTATGATTTGAAGTATTTAAATTATACATTACAAAGGTTAATTCACCATGCATTTGAAGTTCCAAGTGGTTGGATTTTGCTACACATCTTATATCTAGATCCTTTTCCGGTGCCATATTTTCCATTAGATAAATGTCAATTAGTTTGCTTTTCAACTTGTGCATGTATATATTGGCCAGTAAGCTAATAGCAAATATCCCCTGATTTGTTTTATGTTCATTGTATGTGAGATTATAAAACTGTAGTGTGTTAGATTTTATAAGGGGTAATGAATCAAGACATTTTACTGTGCTGGGGTATTACCTTTCCTCAGCTTATCCTAAAATTTTCTGTTATTTATGAACTTGGACTGTTTAGGCAAATTTATCTATGTCCCAAAGTTTGACCAGGCCACCATGATATCCTAGAAACTATGGGGAACTTATCATAATGTGCCACAGTCATTTGGTTTTGTTTTGATATTTTATGTGCTAACAAATTTGAAATTAACGATGGACTTGTAAATTAGGATATGCCATGACATGCTGAGGCTCTACAACCGTGCCAGGTTGCTTCTTAAGTTTGTTGTTTACACGATTTTATGAATAAAATATTAACCTAAGGTTTCATATGTCAGTGTTCCATTATAACTCTTTTACTTCGACACTGACTCACTTATTTTTCCCCTGCAGACTCATGGCCTTGCTGAATATATTGCTCAAGTAAGAACATATTCAATTATTTCCTTTTCCTTCTTCATATATGTGTTGACTAAGGCATGATATAGTTTGCAAAAGTTTCCTTTCCAGCCTTCTTGAGAAAATTATAATGATGGACAATTTTGTGAAGAGAGGGAGTTGTTTTGTTGATGGATTCATTCTATGTTGGAAGCAAAGGGGATTGTTAGCCATTGACTTCATTACAATTGGGTGAAAACTGTATGGTATTTGGTCAGTGCAACTCCTAGGATTAACTGTTCATACTCTAGACATCGGAGATGGAGGATGTACTGTAATATTAAAAAACTGAAGGTCTTAGTCGAGATTTTTATGCAAGTGCATATTTAAGTAAATCTATGTGCTTTGTTTATGGATAACAGGAATAGCTTTATCATTTTGTTTTTTAATTGTTTATAGCTTCCCCAAGCTTACATCTTTGTCATGTTTGGCAGCCCATATATATAAAGTTACTTGCATAAGCAACTCATTTAATGTTGCTGGAAATTGATTCTACTGTCAAATGGTGTTATTATCACAAGTACTATTTGTATTTTTTCCGCTGCGAATAGAGTTAGACTCTTCCTCAGTTCCTTAATTCTGTTGATTGCAGGAAGAAATGGACAGGAAGAATGGATTCTGGTGGTCACTTGACAGTAAATTCATTGCATTCACACAAGTAGATTCGTCTAATATTCCACTTTTTAGAATTATGCACCAAGGTAAAAGCTCTGTTGGTTCAGACACACAGGAAGACCATGCTTATCCCTTTGCAGGAGCTTCAAATGTCAAAGTTCACCTTGGAGTAGTTTCTGTTGCTGGTGGCCCTACCACTTGGTTGGATCTTGTATGTGGAGGAACAGAAGAACTTGACAACGAGGATGAATATTTGGCCAGAGTCAATTGGATGCATGGAGATAATCTTATAGCTCAGGTTCTGAACAGGTCTCACTCCAAACTCAAGATCCTTAAGTTTGATATTAAGACAGGGCAGAAAAAAGTTTTATTGGTGGAAGAACAAGATACATGGGTTAATTTACATGATTGCTTCACTCCTTTGGATAAGAGTGTCACCAAATACTCCGGCGGATTTATCTGGGCCAATGAAAAAACTGGATTCAGACATTTGTATCTTCATGATGCGAATGGCACATGCTTGGGACCTATAACTGAAGGTGAATGGATGGTTGACCAAATTGCTGGTGTAAATGAGGCTGCAGGACTTGTGTATTTTACTGCAACTCTTAATGGGCCATTAGAATCTAACCTTTACTGCACCAAACTATATCCAGATAGCAACAATAACTTGCTTGGGCCAGTTAGGTTAACACATGGTAAGGGGAAACATGTGGTTGTACTTGATCACCACATGCGTAACTTTATTGATATTCATGATTCCCTTGACTTCCCTCCTAGGATTTTGCTTTGTTCCTTGCATGATGGAAGTGTAATTATGCCTCTATATGAACAGCCATTCACCATTCCACGAATTAAAAGGTTTGAACTTCAGCCTCCAGAGATAGTTCAGATACAAGCAAATGATGGGACCTTATTGTATGGTGCTTTATATAAGCCTGATCCAATAAAATTTGGACCACCACCATACAAAACCTTGATCAGTGTATATGGTGGCCCCTGTGTACAGTATGTTTGTGATTCTTGGTTAAATACAGTTGACATGAAAGCTCAATATTTACGGAGCAAAGGCATTCTAGTGTGGAAGGTGAGTTGTTTTTTTTAATATGTCCTTAAATTCATTATGTTCATTTTTGTTTTATTTATTCCACCATCCTGCTCTTGGAATAATGGAACTTGCATTTCTGGATTTTTCCTTGAATTCTTTTGGCTGGGCGCTTGTTTAGATATCATTCAGTAAAAAATCTCGAGCTTTATAGCAGTTAGATTAAACTTGCCTTTACATGACACCTAACTGTTGGTTTTTAAAAAGGATCTTTTATTGATTGCTTTACCATTTACAGTTAGATAATAGAGGAAGTGCTCGACGTGGGCTAAAGTTTGAAGGTTCTCTCAAATACAGCGCTGGCCGTGTTGATGCTGAGGACCAGCTTACTGGTGCCGAATGGCTCACCAAACAAGGGCTTGCAAAAGTTGGCCATATTGGGCTGTATGGATGGAGCTATGGAGGGTATATGTCAGCTATGATCTTGGCCAGATTTCCTGATGTTTTCTGTTGTGCTGTCGCTGGTGCTCCTGTGACGTCATGGGATGGATACGACACATTTTTTACTGAGAAGTATATGGGGTTGCCATCTCAGAATCCGAGTGATTATGATTACAGTTCTGTTATGCATCATCTACACAAGTTAAAAGGAAAGTTATTATTGGTGCATGGCATGATTGATGAAAATGTCCATTTTAGGCACACAGCAAGGCTTGTCAATGCACTAGTAGCAGCTGGAAAACGGTACGAATTGCTAATTTTCCCAGATGAACGTCACATGCCACGCCAGCACAGAGACCGGGTTTACATGGAAGAAAGAGTTTGGGAGTTTTTTGAGAGGAGTTTATGAACTGTGAAGTAAATGGACTATAGCTTGTTTGTTGCTGCTGTTGGGGGTGAGAGCCCTATGCAACGGCTCCTTTGTGACTGGAGAATCATGACTTGGAAGTTGTGGAAAACACTCCTTTGTGATCGAAAGGCTATGGGTTTGAGCCGGAGCAGTTGATATTGCAGTTGCAGAGAAAATATTCTGGGCAGGCTCCCTCCTCAAAATTTGTTTCTACAGTTGAGGAAAAGTTTGGGTAGAGTTCCCTTTTCACTATTTAAGTAAAAATGCCCATGTGGGTTTCATTTTATGCTAAGCCTCTGTCCGAGATTTTAATCGTTACACATGCAGGGAGCTGCTAGTGATTGGAGTTTAATATACTTTGCTAGACACAATGATGTACTACATACTCTATAGCCAATTCAGGGACACAACAATTTTATTTATTTATATTTTGTTTTTTTTATATTGAATTTAGAAGGCCAATTTCACTGATTATTGAATTTATTAATTGAAAATTTATAAATTTCACAATTTTTTATAAAACAATAATAAAGAAGTTGACCATAATTTTAAACGTGGAAATATTTAGGATTTGTTCACCCACTACTCCATTGGAGCTTGGACAGGAAACTTTTATTGAATGGATAACAAAACATCTTCCAAAGAAATTAACTAACTTCGTCAATGGATTGACATACACTAAATTTATGAATAAATAAATAAATTTTTTTTTTTGAGAAAAATAAATAAATTAATTTTTAAATGTTATAAACTAAAAGATAAATATAAAAAATATTTTTATTCAGTATTCTAGTTTCCTTTATTGACAAATTTTTTGACTTTTTTTTTTTTAATTTTACTTATATCTTATTGGATTTTAATTTTTTAAAATCAATTTACTTGTTTTTAATAAAAAAAATCTATTAACATAATATATCTATGTAAAACTTTTAAAGTTATATTTATACTATATATAAATGTGAGAATATAGAAAAATAATGAAATTTTCAATATCGCTCTTAATGAAATTTAGAATATTCTAAGATAACTTTAGTTCTAGTCAATTAGATTATTGTATTTTATTAGTTGATAACATATATTTATAAAAATTAATTTTTAAATAAATATATATAGATATTTAAACATTTTAAATTTTCAAATTTTTTTCTTTTCTAAATTTATTTATCAATAAATATATACGATGATGAGATATTTGAAAATCTTTATATTTCATTTATTAAATATTTGATTATAGTTTAATTATAATTTAAATTTATTTTATTTAGAACAGATATACAAAAGAAAGAAAAAAGCATATGTTATATATAAATAATTTTATTTAAAAAAATTTCAGTTGTGCAACGTGAAAAAAATTTAAAATATCTTTGTTGGTTCTTTTTTGGGGAAAAGAGCAATAATCCGTTGGCTGAAAAATTGAATTGCGAAATTGTAGGCATATTAGGTGTGAAAAGCATACTAACTGAAGAATTAATATCATGCTTGATTTGATTTCTAAGTTGTGAAATGAATTCACACTAAATGCTTCATCGGTTATACAGTTAAAATAAAATTGATTGAAAAAAATTATAAATAAGAGCTTGATTGCTTGAAATGGAAAGAAAATTTTATTGCTTGAATGTAAATTGCTTGGTTGTATTGAAAAGAGCTTATAATTATAGAAAATGTTAACAAATTGTGCAACAATGCTTTGAAAATTAAATTGTTTGATTGGAGAGTTTGATTTGTTGAATTCGTTGGAGAATTTAAGTTGGATTTTATTGGCCCATGTACCTTGTTCCCTTGCTCCATTTATAAGTTTAATTGGCGGTTACCAAAAAGGATCAATTGGCACATATTCCCACTAATTCTCTTGGTGATCCACGTTTCTGTATGTGAACAACTGTTTGAGAAATGTTCTTTTTTTTTAACTGTCATTCATGTTTTTATTTTTTTTAATTAATTAATTAACTAATTCTATAAAAATTAATTAATCAATTAATTACATAAAATAATATTAATTGGACCTTAATTAAATAAAATCCAAATCCAATCTAAAATACTAAGTCTAATTTTAAAAAATCTAAAAAATGGATCCAACAATTGTCTCCCATATTAAGTTGGCCCTCTTGCACCATGTTTATATGTTAACCCAAAAAATAATTAGCCCAAAAATTTAAAGGAAAAATCATATATCACTGCATCTTTTCAGCAAATTCTTAAAACCTACTGACAAAACCTAGAATTCTCTTATTGCTTTCAATATTCAAAAAAATATAGGTAATAGCAATAAGAACCTATCAATTTTTATCAGTGACCACCGGTAAATTTCTTTACACAAAGGATATGTCATTCAATAAATTTTGTTTTTTACTTTCTCTATTGCCTCGATTCCGACGAACAAAATATGGGTAATAGACCTTTTTTAACGAAACAAAACATGGCAAGAGTGCCATGCTTTCGTCTTCTTCCTCGTAATACACAGCGCCTCCTTTTCCCTTATATAGACACACTTACTGAAGATGTGATTACTCTCTTTCGAATCTTTTTTTTTTCATTTCATTTCATTTTTTATTTTTTATTTTTTTTCTATTTTTTTAAGGATTTCTCTAGAATTAAGAGTATGGTTTCTAAAAAAAACTCCTCACCTAATTCTATTCTTGAACTCAAGTTAGAGGCGCCAATTCGTTCAACACTTATTCTGCTAGCAACTGTTTTTCCAAAATTTAGCATTAGTGAAAATATTTTTTCCAATTTAGCTCAAGATAAGAAGCTAGTTTCTTTGTGGTATAGAAACTTAAATTTTGCAAATTGTGTACTTTGTTCGATTTGTGGAGTATTGTTTGTCGATGCTGTGAGACTAGTAGGAGTGGGAAACTAGTTTTGGGATCTCCATGGCACAGAGGGAACTCTGTCAAAATTTTCTAAAAAAAAAAAAAAAAAAAAAAAAAAAAAACTGACTTTAAGCTCCTTGTACTAGATTCCAATGTGGCATTTGCTAATAACCCAGGCGACGCTTCTATTAATGCACTAGCTCCTACTAATACACTAGCTCCCCAAGTAAACTCCTCTGCTGATCCTTGCATAACATGTATTATACACTGTTTTCCTTTATCTTCTAATCTTCTTGCTTTACTCATATGAACATCATCCCTGCTCTCCTAATAAGACTATTCGGCCCTTAAAAAAGGTTCCCACCATCTCCGCTGCCATTGAAGAGGAATACCGAATTGATTTTATCTCGTCTGACTCTCCCTCCTTTGCCAGCATATAAGATCAAGTCTTGGCCTCGACATACGAGCTTATAGAACGAATGGATAGATCTTCTTGAACCAGTGTACAAATCCCTTTGGGAAGATCTGAGGATCTACTCTTTTATCCAGCTATACAGACTTTTGCAATCAGGCCCTCCTCTTTGCACTAGTGTCCTCTCTGGTGCCCTAAGGTTTTAGTATGATTATTGCAACTCTTTTATTTTCCCCGTGGGTCCCATGTCTATTACTTTCCTGGACATTTATGTTCTAATTAACTTACCTATTATTAGACACGATGCACCAAACCTAGTCCCTCCTCTACCTAACTCAATCTAATATGTCTGGACATTTGACTGCTATTCCTCTTGGCCAAGGTACCAATTCATCTGATCATGTGCAGTTCTTATGGATTTTGCTATGCAGGTTTATCCTTTTCCCTATTTATGGTCATCCCACTGGTGAGTATCTCCCTTTGGCTTATGAATTAGCTTGCGGGCAACCTTATGCTATAGGAACCATGCTTTTGGGTTCTGTCTTCCATGGCTTGCATAAATTAATTATCAATAAAACTTTTAGCAAATGGAGTGGCAACCTATGGATAATACAACTTAAGATCCGAACCGCATCATGTTTACTCCATTTGATGGTGTTGATGAGTTAGAAGCAGTTGGTCTCCCATTGTGGTTGAACAACAGGATGCTTGCTACTATACAAGATGCATTTAGACACTGGGCGATCTTTACTTCTAAGTAGTATCTACATGTGAATATATCTTTTAATGTGAATTTTTCCGGTGCTATAACTTTCAAGGCCTATATCCCCTGCCTATGGTGTTGACAATTCGGATTGGTACAGAGTATCCCTGAGTTGACACTATTCATGGCCTCTACCTCCACTTATAGAAAGTGCCAAACACAATCACCCTAAGTGATATGTTATGAAAACAGAGAGCAATTCTTCAGAAAGCACCTGTCACCTCTGTGGTTCCAAACATCATTTTTCCTATTTTTGAACACTGGCGGACTGCTTTTTACACTAAATTTATGGCCTAACCATTTGCCTCCCCAGTTACATAGCATATTGAGTAATTTTCCTCCACCTTTAAACTATTTTCTCATCTCCTTTTTCCTTGGCAGATTCTCTTTTCCCATTGCTCTTTCCTTAGGTCAACGATTCAGATTCTCCAAATCGAAAATGAAAACTAGCTACCCAGCTTAGAGGACATACTCAAAATATTCAAATGTTCCCAAAGAAAATGAGAAAGGGAACACCGCAAGAGACCCGACTGACATCTGCATCAAGTCATTTTGTAAAAGTAGCTAACAAATCGAAACCTTTATCCAAGTTGCAAGCAAATGAACTAGAGGTAATTTTAAATGATTCAGAGGTGCTAGATCCACATTTTGTAGGGACTAGTAATATTGATTCCACTCCTCAGAGGACATTCGTGACTGGTTCCTCTCCTTCTACCTCATCCCCTTCTAGGGATACCCTTAGGATTGATGT
The DNA here is from genome assembly GCA_947857235.1 of Jatropha podagrica. NCBI lineage: Eukaryota > Viridiplantae > Streptophyta > Magnoliopsida > Malpighiales > Euphorbiaceae > Jatropha > Jatropha podagrica. The sequence goes on from CANUEP010003854.1 coordinate 17,812, forward strand.
GACTCCTTTGGGATGTATTTCCCCTATTTGACCACCATCTCCTTCCACTAGTCAAAGCTCAAATGCTCTACTAGCTTCTTCTCCATAGGTGTTTTCGTTATCTCTTATGTTCTTATTTACCCAAATTGATACTTATACTTCATTCATTTTTTTTATAGGTGCCTCCTCCTCCAGCTCCACCGATCATTATCACCGAGATTGAGGATCCTTTGTCTGAGTTAGACCTTTCTTTTATGAATGATTTGCCTCTCTCCTCTACTTTTGCCCTTGGCCAACCTTCCTCTGCTTCTGTCAAGGTGACTTAGGAGCGGTTTAAACACTTGTTTGCTCTTGATTTACTAGACCTGTCTAAGGAACAACGTGGCCATCTATTTTCTACATTACATGTGTTGAGCAAGGTTGATGGTTCTAGCCGACCACAAGAGATTCGATCTCAAATTATTGAATTATTCTCTTCTCACTAGCAAATTATCTCCTCAGTTATAGAGACCTAGTCTTCTATTAAAGACTTCATAACTAGATGAGACAAATATCAACAAGCTCTTACGAAAGTGATATTGTAGCTTGCCAAGTATTAGAGTTGAAGAAATGTAGAGAAGATCTTACCTAGCAAGTGGATGCTTTGAAGACAGAGTTTGCTTTATTAGAAGGTGAAGCAGCTATTGTTGTTGCCTTTGAAGAATGCCTTAGTAGAGAGTATATTATAGGAATTTGCTTTATTAGACTATATGGATACTGGAACCACATAAGTGCATTAGTATGGGCTCACTGTTATTAAAGGTCAGGCAGACCCCTAAATGGATTCTCCTTGGTGGTTGATGATGCGGCTTAAAGTCAAGTTTGATAAGTAACTTATGCTCCACCAAACTTCTCTTCAAGTAAGGCATCTCATGGTAATCCCAAGCAAAGTAGTCTATATACTTGTGAAGCAAAACTATGATCTTTTGCTTAATCTCCAGTTTTAACAGGCTACTAACATATGTTAATCTTGGATCCTCAGGTGTGCCAAGTTTTACTTCTTCCAAGGGATCTTGGACTCTTGTAAGGATATCATCCAGCTTTAGTGGTGAAGGGCTAAGCTCATGCAACTAGATTTCTTCCTTGAAATCATCTACGGTTCTTCCTCGAATATCACCTGAGCCTATCGACTTCCTATGATTCCTACATAGCTAACCTATTAAACAATTATTGCAAATAAGCTCTAGAGATGGCAGCTGCAGCTATCGCCATCTCTCCATTAGAATATGTTTTATTAATCATGGAGCTCTGTCACCTTAAGTTCCCACCTTGACCTCTTATAAGGCATGATGGCTAATGATGGTGTTGAACCGCCTTCAGAAGCATCTGATGAGCTATCAAGTGATGAACTACTATCCTCTGAAACTTCAGTAACTGTATACTCAGGTTGATTTAGGTCACCATCTTCCTTGGAAGAAAAATCTCCTTCAACTTTCACCACTTCAAACTTCCATTGCTTCCCTTCGAGTCCACCCTTTTCTAATATAATGGATAGGACTGAAATCTGCATCGTAGAATTGTGCTTCTAGTGCATTAGTGTTAGCTTGAAAATTTTTAGGATCCGCCCATACAACTTCCACATCATCACCTTTGCAAAATATCAGAAATTAATACAAGGAGGATGACACACACCAGTTGGCATGAATCCAGTCCCTTCCTAGTAACACATTATAACAAGCAGTGAATCTAACAATGAAGAAGACTGATAGAGATATTTTACTACCAATTGTAATATCTACTGGTTTTTGACACATCACCAGTGAAAGCCGACACTAAAAGGTTGATAGTTATAAGATCTTCCTCTATCCTTCTAATAGCTAAAAGTGTTTTGAATGACATTATATTCAATGCCAATCCTTATCTATAAAAACTTTTGAAATGATTTTTCCATCAATATGTGTGGTTACATATAATGGCTAATATGTTTGATTTTTTGTCTTACCATCGATATTGTAGCCGGTCCAAATTTGTGTGCGAATAGGGGTGAGATAATTCTCTAGTCTTCTTTCTTTGATCCGAGTGAGAAAAGAGCACTTTTATCATATTACTTCAAATGGTACCCATCTCTACATCTAAGCAGATCTACCTGGCATATTGTCACTATTTGCCTTTTCTTTTTGGTAGTTTCTTTCTCTTTTCTTTTCTTTTCTTTTCTTTTCTTTTCCTGCCATGCAAACTACTTTAATCTTTTAATTCACTTACCTTCATCTTTTATTCCTTTCCCTAAAATATCATTTTCATGTTGGTCTTTAATCATTACCAACCCAAAATCTTTGATTGTTCTTTGTCTATGAGTCTTGCTCTCGCCCTTTATTAAAATGACAAAAAAGGGACCATATTCTTAAAACTCTCAAGCCACGAATTAGATTTAGATAACACCAAGTTGAACTTGTAAAGTAAAATGTTTTCAATATGAAAAATATAGTTTTTTAAGTTGAACTTGTAAAGATATTTTTTTTGAATATTTAAAGGGACTCCATACTGAGAGCTCGAATTTAAAATTTCTAATTCTTGACATTTTATCTCATTTATAGGGATAAAAAATATGCTAGTTTTTACGTTTTAAATTAAAAATCTAATGGTTAGATTAAGATATGCTAATCTTTTTTTTCTAATTGAAAAGGAGAGGTAGGCTCTAAGGGTTACAAACAAAGTCTAGGGGGAGCAATACCATACAAATCATGGTTTAGCCATCAAATCGAACTTGACAAAGGTTGAGGCAAGAGATGAGTTCCTAGGGAAAAATTCCTAGCATACTTAGAAAGGTAGTCAGCACTACAATTAGCCTCTTTATAGACATGGCTAATAACACAATTCCAATTATCTTGGATAATATTATTTATAGCAAAAATAAGTTGTTGGACACCTCCATTAGAAGCCATCTTGCCTTGTAGAAGTTGAACTACTGCTTTATTATCACCTTCCACCTTGATAGGGGAGATCCCCATCTATTTAGCGATCTTAAGACCTTCTAGGATAACCCAAAACTCTGCATTAGGTACAGAGCATGTCCCAATGATAGTTACGAAGCTGTTAATCCATTGCCCTGAGCTATCCCTAATAAGGCCCCCTTCATACGCCCTTAATTTGTTAATCCTATTCCTTTCTTTCTAAATGAATTTAGATATAATTTTAAAGGAAAAATGACATGTTGAATAGTTGGTAAGTAGCCCATTAACACATATGTGGAGTCTGATGGGTCCTTTTGCCCTTAGCTCCCTTTATTTATCATTAAGAGCATTATAAACTCAACATATTATATATGGATTTTGCTCATAGCCAGCCTAGAGCATGGTTTATAATTTCATCAATATAATCTTAAGAGTTTTTAGAAGAATAATTTAATGGAAATAAGGATGCTCATTTACGACAGACCTAATTCAAATCCCTTGGATAAAATTCCATCATTTGTAAATGGGGTGGATAATAATAATAATAATAATAATAATAATAATAATAATAATAATAATAATAATAATAATAATAATAATAATAGACTCCTAAGTAAATTCTAATTAATAGATGATACAGGATTCCTACAATCCTTATCCTAATAGGATTTATCTTAACTCTAATATATATACAGTAAATTTACTCTAAGAGGGACGAGTTCTAAAATATTCTCAATACTCAATTTCGATGGTTAACAAAAGGTGCGATAAGCGTGAAACACACATTCTACGACAATAACATTAAAAGATAAGTTTATTAATTTTAATATACTTTTCAAAACACATATTAAATTTGTATCACCATATATTTTAATTTATTATAAGATTATTAAATAAGAAATATAACAGGTTATATATTATGATAGCTTTCAAAAATTACAATTTACAAAATAAATTCTAGTTTGTATTAATTGTTGATTCTTGAACTTGATATGATCTTATGTTCTTCAAGATCCTTCAACCTTTTAATTTATGCATCAATGCTTCATTCTTCCTTTCTAGGTTTGATTGAATTAGAAAACAGTCTGACGGGTTAAATTTTACAATAACAATTTCTTGAGACCTCATATTTTCAAGCCTAATTTTAATATTTGGGAGCAGAGGTGGAGAAAATAGAGGAAGACAGGAGAGAGTGAGTGAAAATAGAGGGTAAAGCAAAGTCAATAACATATTATATGTTATGTAAATTAGGAAAGTCAAACATAATTATATGAATAGTATTATCTTAGGGATTTATAGGAATTATTTGTCTATATACTGGTAGCATTGATTCATAAATATATAAAAAAATATAATTCTCTTAGCCCTCTTAATATAGAGGAATAGAAGAAAATAGCAATTCATTTGAGTATTTGATGATTTATTTTCTAGAAGGTTATCTAATACATGTACAGGAGATAACTAACTAGCTAGCTAATGAGCAATTGACTAACTAACTAGTAAAAGACTTATTCCACTTATTGAACAATCAGTAGATCCTAACACATATTCTCAAAAAAAAAAAATAATAATGATAAGAGAGACGAATCCTATCACATCTTTTATTTTTTGAACCACATTATTGCCATTCTTTGTAATTGCTACTATGAGACAGAGAGAAGAAAAAAAAAGCAAAAGCCTTTCTTGAATATTTCCTTATTTTGCACTCTATAATGAGTGTTTTTTGTGATTTGGGGGAAATTAGAGAAGGTCTAGAAGCCATTTCCTTGTTGAATAGATACTGGTCCAAGGGCACATCCTATTATGAGCCCCCTCCTAGGCACCATGGGATAGGCCCGCTGTGGCGGCAATCTGTCCAGACAGTCCCATTGGTCGATTTGTCATGGAAGAAACTAGAAAATGCCGAGACTGGTCGAAACCCTTCTGTGATCCTTTCCCAGTTTGTTTTAGTTAAGCCCTATATGCAGCTAGTTGATCTGATTATCAATTTTACCAGTCTTAAGGCTCTGTTTAGCGCCTAAGTGATGTCTGGTTGGCTCTTTAGAGCGCTTTGATTGTGTGTAGTGTGTGAGAATCACCACCTTACTTTGTTTTTATTTTAGAAAAAAATAAGGTGAAAACCTCGTGATTGACTCCTTTATTATGTACCATAATGGATAAGTTGGACTAACCTCGAATCGTTAGGTTCAGGGACTAGGTTTTCAATTTCATTTGCATGGATCAACAATTTGAGTTCAAATTGAAAATAACAATTATTTTTTTATATGAATGTCAGTTTATCGATGCATGGGCATACTCATAATGCATGTCAATTTTAGAAATATAGTGCATCAAATGTAAACAATTATAATAAGGGTGTGTTATTTTAGAGAGGAGCTCGACTCTAGCCTCATTATCGAGGAGTTCTAGGTCGTGCAACACATTCCCCTAAGTCCTAATAGGTCGGGGGCTCGCTACCTAAGCTGAATCCATAGGTATGCCTTCGTATCTCGTTTGTATGAGGATCAAGGCACACGAAGTTCTACCATCAATGAGGATGGTAGGATTTTGAAGGTGCCACTCTTAGAGTGGGCTTATTGATTTACCGGCTGATTCTGGACTTAGTTTTAAAAATTGATTTTGTGGTTTATCGGACAGACCAGGCCTAGTTTGCCAGATGGATGGGGCTTAATTGAAAAGTCTGAGTTGAGTAATTATACCCTTGTGACGCAGCCTAATCAAGCTCCATGGTGTGTTATCAACCAAAGAGGTTGAGTCTTCCTCTCAATTATAAGCTAAGGTAAGACATGAGGACCCTTATATTAGTCTTATATAATATTGTTAAATGACGAATTATTAATGAATCGCTAGATTTGGTTAATAATTAATCATTTAAATAGTAGCTTTGGCCTAAGGAAGGTCAAAGTGTAAGTGAAAGTCAAAAGGATCGACTTTTGAGCGTTAAGTCGAGCTTTAAACTCAACTATGAAAGATGAGAAAAGTCTAACTTTATGATGATAGAACCCTAATAAAGAGTATGAGAATCGTTGATGTTTAAGAAGTGCTCAATCAAGCAACAAGAAGTGAGGTAAAATTGAGGGGTGGCTGAGTCGGCCTGGTCAGTGCTAGCCACCCAAAGATGGCATGAAAATCTCTTTTTCAGTGCTGGCGGGGAGTCCCTGCGCCAGCCTGAACTGCGCCACCATTAGGGTGATTGGCATCATCGCTGAGTTGGACGGCGCCGATCAGGGAAAATAACCGGGATGCCCCTCCTCATGAGTATTGCATTTCTAGGCTTCTAGGAGTTCGTTTGAGGCCGAGACGATGTCTAATCGAACTGATTCTTATGCTGTTGGAACCGTGGTTAAATTCTCTAGAGCCTAGTGATGAAATCATGGTTAACACTTTCCCTCCTTTGAGAGATCAGATCTGATCAAGGTCCAGTCTATCAGCCTGCGATTTCAGTACTTGTGAAAGTAAATGGGGTTTGTAAACCATACCTGGAGGTCTGTGGCGATGTCTGGAACATCCTATGTGAGTTTTGTTTGACTTTTGAGAAAAAAATTTTAGAATAGGTATAGTCTGTTTGGTTTTTTGGAGCTTATCTATAGTTTTCTATCAAATCAAAATGTATGGCTGAATTCAAAATTCTGTTACGGATGTTTTGACTATGACTGTCTATTGATCGAAATTCGGATGAGTCCCAAAAAGTCTATTCTTTCCAGTAGAAGTAAGGCTTATCCTTCCTATTTTCTATAAATAGGAGAGTAGGTGACCTCATTTGTCACACCTCCTTACTTGCTTCCTTCTCCCCCTTAATGGAAGTTTCTGAAGATTGCCTGTGTGTTCTAAAGAAGATGGTCCAGTAGCCAACGTACACTCCTTTATCAACCTCCAACAATGTAGATTTCATTATAAAGGATCGAGAATCTCATCTCTCAGTCGTTGGGCAAAGCACAATACTTTCTCCGTTTAGCCTTTGTACTTTTCTTTATTACATCTTTTTCCTAAAATCCTTTACGCTTAGGTTTTAGGTTTGATTTTGTCTTAGATTGAAGATGTAGCCTCCTTAGACCCTATAGGTAGCCCCAGTAGGAGTCTAATTGTATTTTACTGTGTGATGCCTGATTATAAAAAAAATTACCATTTTTCCCCTGCAGCCTGTTTCTGGCTCTGTTCGAGACTTCGACCTCCTGTGACCCTATAATCGGTCCTGAGAGGAGTCTGATGGGTTTGAGTACCCTGATAACCAGTTTGCAAACCCATGTGAGTTTTGAAAACCTTGTAATTGGTTTGAATACCCTAATAGTTAGTCTGAATACCTTAGAGTTGGTTCGATACCATGATAGTTGGTTTGAATACCCTAGACTTTATCTAGAATCAGTCTAAAACCCTAATAGTTAGTTTGAATACGTTGCAGTTTATCTAGAATCGGTCCAAAAACTCTGATAGTTGGTCTGCATACGCTGGACTTTATCTGGAATCAGTTTGAAAACCCTAGAGTTTTATCTTTGTAAGTAAGAGCCCATTTTAAAGGACAAAGGGATCTTAGCATAGAGGCAAGGATTATGCAGAGGTACTATGCTGTCACTGAGATGATAGCCCCTACTGGTTTGCATTATCTAGTGATAATAAAGAGCATACATGCTTACTTTCCCTTGTGGAGGGCACTGGCAGAGAGATGGTGGGACACCACTGACACCTTTTATACAGCCATTGGAGAGTGGACCCCTATGCCTTTTGAGTTTGCCGTTCTGACAAGAATTCATTTCGATTCCCATCCACTGGACATAGATTCCTCTATGCTATCACCTGAGCATTTCATTGATCTAATGGGTTTTGCTTCGGAGCTAAGAGCTAGTGGGTGATATGGTCATAGAACCTTATGTGAGCAGTTGAGAGATCTGAGTCGAGAAGGGAGGGAGAGAGCCACTATTGATCGGCTAAACTGTGCTTCCCTCCTTCTGATCCTAGGATGCATAATTGTGCATGACTTAGTCGATCACATAGACCTCTCTTTTGTAACATCCCTAGTGGACTTAGGGCTAATAGGAGAGTATTATTAGGATGGTGCTTTCATGGCGATGATGTATAATGACATGAGAAGATATAATCGTTGTAGCCGGATAGAAATAGGAGGTACCATGCACATTTGGGAGGTATGTTTCCTTTTTGAATCCCTTTTCATTCACATAGGTTCTGAGATCGACTATTTGGCATCCTGGAAACTCTAACCCTTGTTTTGTAGGCCTAAGCTTTCTTTCATTTTGCTTTCATCGCCCTTGTACTAACTCTGGATGCGCCTTTAGAGATTTCAGCAATGTGTCGTTTCAGGCCAGCTTCAATTGGGCGGCATACCGGAGAGGATCATCTGGCTTTTAAGAGAAGATTTAATGAGTTATCCATAGCTCAGGTATATGCTGAGTGGCTTATGTGTCCTTTATGTGGACCAGTGTTTGAATCTTGACATGTGGGGATATCTTCTCTTCGTAGGTGAGGATTTGCATGTTCCATCATGTCCTGGATACTCCCTTAAAGGGGAACTTAAAGCATGCCTGGAATATGATGCTTAGTCGCGTCCTTCTAAGATGCAAGTCAATTAGGCAGTACTATCTGGGCGAGCGAGTCTATTACCAGAACATGGGCCTATATTGGATTTCGATTAATCCTCCTGTGGACATGTTGGACGGCATCGGCATAGAGAATCAGAATGAGAAGGCACTGGGCGAGCTGATTGAGTCATTTTTGCTTGCTAGGGACACCTATGCTAATTGGGTTGCAGCCATGTTGGCTTCTCGGATTGAGCCTCTTTTGGATAAGTCCTTAGACACTGAGACAAGATCATCTTCCTAAAGGTAAGGTGCTAGTGTGGAGAATGTGGTAGATTTTGATATAGACTTGGAGGTGGTCTTTGACATGGCAAAGGGTATGGGAGTTGGGTTCGGTCAGATTGGTCACTCTTAGGCTTCCATAGGTACCTTCGTAGGTGCAGGGCCATCTTCGATTGGTCATGCTTCTGCATTTGAGGGTTCCCAGTTTGGCAACATCCCTTTTTATCTAGGATAGAGTCCCCTACATTGACTCAGGGAGGACCACTTACTACATAGTGCCAGAGGTTGTACTAAATGGTTGGCAAGCGTACCCTGCTGACATCCGAGTACTTTCCCTTCCTCTCTTTGTGTTTTATCTTTCAAGCTAGATCTTGATTTCTGTTGTTAACCCACTTCTATTTTATTTGCAGCCGAGCATCAAGTGGGCTTAGGAGATTTTAGTGGCGGTGGGGCATCTTCGAGTGGCACTTTCTGATTCTCTTAACCATGAGAGGATAGCCGACCCGAGATCGATGGGGAGAGAGGAACAGTCAAAGAAGCATAGGTAGTAGGGCCTCTTCTGATTTAGATGTATTTCTATTAGCACTAGTCGCCATTGTTTTAGTACATTTTTGGTTGGTGCAGTTGTCCTCCCAATCAGTCTGGAGCTTGAAGAGAGGCTCACGGTTTGTTGTTGAGAGCCTGACATCAAAGAGAAGTTCAAAACCAGGGATTAGTCTTTTGATTAAAGTGCAATATCATGGTTCTTGAAAGAAATAATAAGGTTTTGAAAGATGGGCAGATTAGAATGATGGCATGACTCGGGCATTGTCCTTGGTTTGGAAAGTGAAGGTGCTCAGATCTGTTTTGAGGCTTTCTAGTATTGTGAGGTGCTCAGATCTGTTATGAGGCTTTGAAGTGTTTGAGGTGCTCAGTTCTGTTTTGAGGCTTTTGTAATAGGTCGAATAGATTTCCTCTAGTAGGGATTAGTGTTTAGGTTTACCACTAGTTAGTGTTTAGGATACCATTAGATGGTGTTTGGGATACCACTGGATTGATGTTTAGGTTACCACTTGATTGGTTACTATTTGTTTAGTCTCTTGGTCCGTAACATGTAAGGTGTGAATACATGAATGTTATGCCAAAATGGTTTTATGATGAAGGGTGCATATAATCCTAAGGATCGGATCTAGGGCCATTACATGCTTTTGTGGATTGATTTGAAGGTCCCATCCGCTAGAGTTGGTATATACCTCGTCATTTCACCATGTCATATCAAATGGAATAATTGGTACGCCAAACCCTTTACCCTATCGTAAGAAATGGCGGTGCACAGGATGAGTGAGCAGCCTTCTCGACCCGGGATAGCTCTAAGGAAGATTGCCCAAAAGCGATTATGGCAACTCAGTTTGCTTAACTCTAATGATGGGAAAGGATCCTAAATGATGCATCTATATGTAAGCAAGGTGATTTTTAATATGAACTCAATTTGGAAATCCAAAACCTACTTAGTAGTCCTCTTACTACATTTTTTAGTTTGAAAAAATGTTTAAGGTCTCCAATAGAGTCGTTAGCCTATGAACCCCCTCCCACGCACGGTTGGACAGGCCCTCTGTGGCGACGATCTGTTTGGACTGTCCCATTGGTTAGTTTGTCATAGAAGAAACTGGAAAACGCCGAGACTGGTAAAAATCCTACTGTGGTCCTTTCCCAGTTCATTTTAGTTAAGCTTGTATACGGCTAGTTTATTTGATTATTAATTTTACCATTTTTAAGGCTCTATTTAGCGCTTAAGTGATGTCTAGTTGGCTCTTTGGAGTGCTTTGACCGTGTGTGGTGTGTGAGAGTCACCATCTTACTTTGTTTTTATTTTAAGAGAAAATATAAGGTAAAAACCCTGTGATTGACTCCTTATTGTGTGCCACAATGGATAAAATGCACTATCCTCAAATCATTGGGTTTGGGGACTAGTTTTTCTATTTCATTTGCATGGATCAATAGTTCGGGTTCAAATTTGAAATCAAAATTATTTTTTTGCATGAATGTCAGTTTATCGATGCAGGGGCATACTCATAATGCATGTCAATACTAGAAATATAGTGGATTAAAAGTAAGTGGTTATAATGTGGGTATGTATTTCAGAGGGGAGCCTGACTCTAGCCTTGTTATTGAGGAGTTCTAGGTCGTGCAACACATTCTCCTAAGTCTCAACCGATTAGTTAGGTCGAGGGTTCGCTACCTAGGTTGAATCCATAGGTATGCCTTCGTGCCTCCTTTGTATGAGGATCAGGGCGCACGAAGTTCTACCATCGATCAGGATGGTAGGGTTTTTGAAGGTGTCACTCTTAAAGTGGGCTTACTGGTTTACCGGCTGATTCTAGGCTTAGTTTTGAAAATTGGTTTTGTGGTTTTATCGGATAGACGGCTTTAAAGCATGCATAGTGCCGGGCAGACAAAGCTTGACTGTTGATAAGTTGTAGGATGGAGTAGACTTAATTGACTAAGTCTAATTTGAGTAATTATACCCCTGTGACACAGCCTGATTGGAGCTCTATGGTGTGCTGTCGACCAAGAAGGTTTCCTCCTAACTACAAGCTAAAGTAGGGCGTGAGGACCCATATATTAGTCTTATATAATATTGTTAAACACAAATTATTAATTACTTGCTAGATTTGATTAATAATTAATCACCTAACTAGTAGCTTTTGCTTGAGGAAGGTCAAAGTGTAAGTGAAAGTCGAAAGAATTGACTTTTGAGAGCCAAGTTGGGCTTTAAACTCAACTATGGAAGATGAGCAAAGTCAGACTTTATGATGATAGAACCATGAAAGTGAGGGGGACTGTGCCTTTTATAGGCAAAAGGGGTGGCTGAGCCGGCCTGGTCGACGTTGGTCACCCCAAAGACGGCGTCAAAAATCTCTTTTCCAACGCCGACGGGGAGTCCCGGTGGTAGTCTAAACGGTACCGCCACTAGGGTGATCAGCGCCGCCGCTGAGCTGGACAACGCGATCAAGGAAAATTACTAAGATGCCCCTCCCCTTTGGTTTTTGGGTTTCCAAGCTTCTAGGATTCTATTTGAGGCCCAAACGATGTTCGATCGAGTTGATTCTCGCACCATAGGAACTGTGGTGGAATTTGTTAGAGCCTAGTACTGAAATCATGGTCAACATCTCTCTGATGAATGTGAAGCTTACACATTGTTTGACGCATTTGTTGTACATCTCACTTCTCCTATATTTTTCTCATGATAATTTCTTTGTAATTATATCTCTACCGTAAACCAAAGCCCTCTCAATATTTATGTTTTGTTATTTTAAGATAATTATTTTTCAACTAACCATATATTACCTTCCAAAACTCCTAGCAGTTTTCATGAGGATTGCTATGACCGTTGAGGATTGCTACAACCATTGCTTACAATTATCATCTATTTATTTTTAAAAGCTCCAATAAGTAGAAAATGAAATAACACGTCAATTTATTGATGCTATAATCTTAAATTTAATATGTTCTTATTAATTTATGTTATTGAACCCAAAATCAATTGTTGTTGGCATAAAATACTTACTTTCTAATTTTTCACATGATGGTGTAACAAAGAAGTAAAATTAGACATGTTACATTAGTAAATTTAGGATTAGTTTAACCTAAAATTAGGTTGACAACAAAAATGCAACATTGGAAATATTTTTGCACAAAATTGTCAAAATTTTAAGTTTACAATAGAATGACAAAAGAAGTGCTCAAAATGAAGTACTTTTTTTGTATCTATAAACTCAATTGAGGAAAAATATACTACAAGCTATCAAGATTCTAACTCCTAATAAGACTTTCTAAACATTCTTATTTTAAATTTTGATCTTTAATCATTAGGATGGAAAAAAGGAGCAAAACACGGATATATGCTTTTTCTTCTTTTTGTGGGTGAGAGGACGGTAAGTTACCATAGCCAATGAAAATTTAAATTAATAACAAGTTAACTATATTTATTTATTTTCTCCATTTCAATTAAGACAAAGCAATTTCATTAATTGGCTTGTTGCCTTAAACTTTTATTCCCTATAGTAGCACAACAAAATGGAGGTCAATAAGAAAAGACTTAAGCAGTCATCCTCTAGTTCGCTAAAAGGGAGCTAAGCTGTCGTCTCCTACTTCACCAGTGGCCCAGTTTTCTCCATCGTAAATCAGACAGTTTGTTTCTCTGTCCAAATTCGAATAGTTCACTCAATGGCCTAAGCGGCCAGTTTTCTCCATCTAAAATCTGACAATTCGCCAGTAGCCTAAGTGGCCCAGTTTTCTCCATCCAATGTTGGACAGTTTGCCAGCAGCCTAAGTAGCCCAATTTTCTCTATCCAAAATCGAACAGTTCACTAGCGGCTCACCTTTCTCCGTCCATAGTCCGAATATATATAGTTTGCCAAGCAGCCTAAGCAGACTAGTTCAATTCATCCACAATTTGAACTTAAATAGCTCCACAATGTCTTGAAGAGCCCAACCCAATCTACCAAGTCTACAATTTAGATACATAACATTCGCCATTTAATTAGATTTTTAAACTACTTGCCAAACAAAAATTCTAATGCATATTTTAGATACACTTAGATCACCTAACTGACTTAAGTAATATACTATTTGGAAAAGAAAATAAACAAACACTAGCAAATAAAAAGACTAAATAAAAATGGGGAATGCAAGACACTTGTAATAAATCTTTCATTTTCATTAAGTTAAATAAATTTTACATCCATAAATACAAAATATATCTACAATAAGTTATAAATAAAAACCTATACAATATTTGAGTATTTTAAAACCCAAAACAAAATGTAACACCCTGATTTATGGAATTATGAATAATGGCTATTAGATTGCTAATTGGTACCAACTTGGGGTATTGGTATGAATTTTAATTTAGATAAGTTATTTTCATAATTATTTTGTCTAGATTGTGATTCATGCATTACATATTATGTGTTTGATTATTCATGCATTAATGGAGTTTGGATTGTGAATTGGGAAGTTGTGCCTTAGGAAGTCTAATTATGGAATTTAATGTGATACGGTTCTAGTTGCATCTAGATATTTGAAATTGAGAAAGAGAATGGTGTTAAATTGATTTTAAAATATTTTTCCTAAATTGATTTGATTTGGGCATTAAAATAATTAATTTGGTATTTGTTGTCATTTATTGGGATAAAGATTTATTGATTATTATTGTTACTTATGTATTATTTAAGAAATTAATTGTTAAAGTATAGTTTTAATGGTATCAATGGTATTTCATTTATGAGTATTTTATTAAATGGATTTTAAAATAGGTGCGCTTATTTAATTATGGGTCATTTTGTGTTTTTTTTAAGAATGGAAAAAAAAGAGAAAATATATATTTTAACCTAAAATTAAAAACAAGAGTGGCCAACACCCTCTTTTGAAAAGAGAGTGCCGCCTCCTCACACACACACGCACAAGAGAGAGAGAAAAAAAAGAGAAAAACATGTCTTCTTCTATTCCTGTGATTTTGACTATTGGAATCTACAATCATATGAAAATTGAGAGTTAGTAACATTAGGATAGTGATTGAAGTTAGAAGATTAAGTTGCAATTACGCTGTGATTACAGTAGGCATTCCATAATCAATGTAAGTTTATGTTTTGCAATCTCTATGTTGTTCTCTAATTTGATTATGTTATTGGAGTCATTATTGTTAAGAGATTTCAAATCCCTAATGGTTGATGTCTATATTTTATTTTTGCTTTTCATGCCCATAGAGAAGGGCGAACCTTCTAAGGTTGATAAGGGCAAAGGGAAGGCATAATTGCGAAGTTTGATTTGCTATTATGCAGTTTGAGGTTAGTGCTCAACAAGTATATGTCTACCTTGATTTCTTTGAGTGATATTAGTGCTCTGCAATTATGTGTTTAGTTTGATTTTAATTATTGGTGTTGCTGATCGTGAACATTGTTATTTTCTCATTTATTGATTTTGAGAACTAATGTTTTTAAGTGTAGAAATTGAAAATTCTATGTAAGTTGCTTGAATTGATAAACTTTGATGTTATGTGTGTTATTAGTTCGGTTTAGAACTCATTTTTGGACCATTTACATGTTTTATTTGTATTTGAGCTCTGCACAAAAGTTTTAGGTCTACTTATTTGCTTTCCAAAACATCTTCTTGTGTCTAATTTGGATGCCTGTAGCTCGAGTTATGATCTAAATACTAGAACTAGGTTCTATCATGGCGTCGAGCTTATATATTCAAATTGATTACTTATTTAGGCATCTAAGATGCCTAGATTTAGAATAGTGTCCTTCCTAAACGTTGTAGATTTATTTGTTAGCTTTCTAATGCATTCTATTGTGTCAAATTTGGATAATCATAGCTCAATTTATGAATCAAATAGTAAAACTATTTCTGGCACGCCCAGCTCGTGCTGTGTACTGCTGAAATCGGCTTTCTAGCATGGCCACGCCATGTAGCATGCCTAGCCCGTGCTTCCTACTAACTATAGGTATATTTTGGGGTTAATTAAAAATTTGGTGTTTGAATTTTGCGAAAATTTCTATTTTAGTGTCTCAACAGAAAATATTTGCAATCGGATGTTTGTACCAATTAAAAAATTTCAATCAAGTGTCTCAGGCTGACGTGGTATGCCGAAAATATAAAAAATTCGACAACTGATATGCCTAGACTAGTTTAATGAGGTAGCAACTAATAATTGGGAATTATGAATGTAACTAACAAAATTTAACACATAATTACATAAGGTAAACTTAATTAAGAAAATGCTTTGCCTTCCTTTTCCAACATTTCCCTCTTTTGGGCTATTATTTACACTTCTCTCCTTGGAAAAGCCCATGTATATATAGCCCGTCACTGCCACTATACCTTAACCACTTCACCAACACACGCAGCTCCTCCACCAAACTGTCACCATGGCCATTCCTTTCTTTCTCTTCTTCTTTCTCTTTTTTTCCTTTCTTTCTCTCTTTACTCAACAACCCAAATCAAAAACACTTCTAATTTTTTCTTCTCTTGCCCTTTTAATTCTTTTCCTCGCTACCAAAATCATTTTTTTCAATCTTCTTTTGTTTCGTGAAACAAACGGAACCCACATATTCAAAACTCTAGTTATAATTATAGATCGAGGTTTAAGTATTCAATGGCTTTAATTGTTTCTTTACCTATAGGGACTCCTCAGACTCACAAATGGTTTTAGACACTGGGAGTCAACTTTCTTGGATTCAGTAACACAAAAAACTCCTAGAAAACTTCCTCCTACGACACTGTTTGATCCTTCTCTATCGTCTTCTTTCTTCATCTTGCCTTGCAATCACCCTCTTTGTAGACCCCGAATTCTCGATTTTACTCTCTCGACTACCTATGACAAGAATCATTTGTGCCACTATTCTTATTTCTACGTTGACAGTACTCTAGTTGAGGGAGAAAAGTTTACCTGCTCTATCGTCTTTCCCCTTTCTCAGCAATGAGATCATCAATGAAATCGATTTTGAGTGAAATGAAACAAAATGTTTTAGCAAATGTATTTTCACCTTCTGAAAGCATCTTTCCCTTTTCTGAAAAACGAAATTGAGCATGGAATGGATTTTGATTGACACAAAATAGATTAAGCAATAAAGGATTTTTCAAAGATTTAGCAAAGGGATTTTGTGTTCTTCAAGCTTTCTTTTCTATTGTCCAATCCCTAAAATGAAATAATAAGCTCGTCGATTCAGTTATTCGCGGGAGAGGAAATAGGGGAAATTTTGTAATCTAATTTTTTCTTCTTTTTGTCTCAACAATACGGTCCAGCAAGGAATCTACGTGGAATCTTAGTTAGCACATTTGTACATGTTATGTGGGCCCCATATGTCTTACTTGTATTTTCAGCATGCCACGTCAGCTTGAGACACTCGATCGAAATTTTTTATCTATACAAACACTCGATTGTAAATGTTTTCCATTGAGACACCAAAATAGAATTTTTCGCAAAGTTCAGATACCATATTTTTAATTAACCTGTATATTTTGTGACCCTTTAGCATGGCCATGCCATCTACCACGCCCAGCCCATGCTCTCCACTGTCCCTTTCAATGCTATGTTGTATTTTCGAACTTTAATGTTTCCTAAACCCTCTAAATGCATACCTAATGTATCTTTGATGTGGTTTTCCTTAAAATCCTCTTTAAATGAGACTAAAGTATCATATGAACATCAATGGAGAATACACAAGATATGAACTATGTTTAGTTAATCTTAATTGAGAACTATCACTTAATTATACTTGTTGTTGTAACCTAAGAATTTAATATAAGTTTGAATGTGGGAATTGAGTTAACTTTTGTTTAGCATTGGACCATGAAAACAAATAGGGGATATTGGTCAGTTGGTTGTGATTTGATGAGTTATTTATCCTAATAATCTATTGAAGTTCAATGCTATGTGTTGTGTGATTACAAATTAGAATAAACTTAGCTAAGGTGAGATCTGATTGCTTCTTCATATGCCTTGAGGTAAACTTGATATGCGAAATTATACTTACTTATATAATGAATGGGTTGTTAGAAAACACACTAAAACTCTACTATTATGATGTTGACTTGCTTGACCTATGGACTACCATGAACTAAGTGTGTGTTTATGACTTGATAATGCCAATTTGGAGTTATACTTTGGAAAACGAAGTGCTATACACCAGGTATGCTTACTACTTGACATCATGAATAACATTGGACTAATATGTTTGTGCATTGTTGCAATCTTAATTGAATTACTTGAGCAATATATGTTATGAATGTGAGATTATTAATACTTGTGAAAATGTATGAGTATGGATGTTTGGATTCATAAGAAGCTTATGAGCTTTTATGATTAATGAGCATATTACGATCAGATACATTTACTTGTTATGTGTATTGCTTGACATTTTGGTTGTGGATGTTAATTGGAAGCTGATTTAAACTAGATTGACCTAAAAAGAATTAATGGGCTCTTAATGTGGTCTTGGTTGAATAGTTGCTAGAATATGGTTATCTGTTTTTGAAAATAAGACATGTTATGAATTTCGATTTGGATTGTGCTATGATCATATGCCAAACACGTGGGTGTCTTCAGGGCAAGTGGACGTACTCTATTGACTCTGTATCTAAAAGAATTTATAAGTCTACTGTTAAAAGACTAACTAGCCAATATTAGCCTGACGGTTATCAAACACCATACTGTTACCTATTCTGCTTTTGTTTTATCTGAGTCACTATTAAGGCCCAAATATCTAGACTAATGAATATGATATGGTTAGCACAACTGTAATGGTTAATGACTTGTAATTCAAGTTACCTACAAACTGTTCGTATATGATTACTTGTTGTGTAAGTTATTTATAGGATTATTAATATGATTATCTATTATGCAAGATACTATCATAAAAATATAACATATTTGTTTATACTGTGGATAGATTCTCAGATAAAGTGATAGTTTCTTCTATTTTACGATCTTTATTATGAAGATATTATGTGAATACTTGAGTTACCTTCATGAACTAGATGTTATCACACATGTGAATTAACACTGTTATATGATTATTTAACTGCAAGTAACGTAGAAATACTTATATATGAATTGCTAGAGAGACAAATTATTATTTATACATACTGATTGAAGTGGGTTCTTGAGATGCAAACTTGGATGTGTTTATACTATAAGTGTTCGCATAGAGATATAGTATGGGAATGTGAATTGTTGTGGTACATGACATTTTGATATTGTGTATGGTTTCAATGGACCATACTTCTATGCTGTGTGAATGCATATATCTTATTGAGTACCACTGAGTTTTGTATTCAGCGCGATGTTTTTAACTCACGTAGGTTGAAGTTTGTTAGCTCTGGATCTTGAGTACCTATGTCCAGAGAGAAGATCTTCTACCTCCAGACTAGAGTGTGAGTCTAAACTATAAACTCATGGCATGTGTCAGATTTGAAATAAAGAGAGTATTGGTTTATATGTGGAGCTTGGAACTTATTTATTTCAGTACATTTAATTTATTTCTTAAACTCTGTAAGGATTTTGATTTGTTCCATATAGACTTGGACTCTCATTTTGAGATTGAACTTTTGACTTTTTTTTGGAATTATAAATGTTGCATTTGAGAATGGTTTCTTTTGAGAATTCATTCTACTGTAATGGAACATTAAATGTTATAAAGGGTTTTGAGAATTTCGTTGTTACTTTGAAATATTTATTAATAGATAATTATTTTTTAAATGGTATTTTCAAAGGACATTCTTGTTGTTTTCTCTAGGAATTACCTAAACTATTATAAAACTGTTTGATGAGTTACCACTACTGCTTTGAAAGATTTAGATTTTCCTGACTTATATATTTTAACTGTTTAAAGTAAGTTATGGCTTACAAGACTTCGCTATTTGTTTTTTTTTCAAACAATAAATACTAGATTTGCACTAATAAGCAAATTGGTACGTGCCTCTGACACAGAATGTGACATCTCTTGTCTGGCCTTGCGGGGTCGGAAAGGGGGTGTTACACAAAAAATATATAGTAAATAAAATAATTCCTTAAAATACTTTACGAATATTATATTTGGATATAAATGACCAAATAACTGAGGGGAAACTACTGTTAATATATAATAAAAAATATATTAAATAATAATACTAGACTTCTGAGTAAACTCTAATTAATATATACTACAGGATTCCCACAGTCCTCATCTCAGTAGTTGTCACGACCCATTTCCACGGGCCGGACCGGCACTAGGGCTTGGGAAAACTTAAGGCCACCAAGGTCCGTAGTAAGCCTAATATTGATTTTAACACAATAATTATGTGAAAATATTCTACAATTTGGCCCATTATATTTTTAATGATTCAAACTATTACAAAGCCTTATTTCATTCAACTTAGCTGTTCCCATAAAATTTTACATACACTTAACATTATTATTAAAATCATAAAATCTTATCGTAACTGCAGATTTTCTACTACTGTATAATTATAAAAAATCCTAAATAATTGTATCTTATACATTTAAACATTTCTTTAAATAACTTTGAAAGGAAAGAAAACTAAAGCTCCAAATTTTTACAAATGATTCACAATCACCTGAAACAAACTAAGGGATAAGGGGGGAAGGGGTGAGTATAAACTCAGTGAATAATAACATATAATACCAAACCCACACATTCACACAAATGATACTTAAAGCATTCTAAATGAACATTCTCCATTCACACAATGTCAATCCTATCATCTACAAACAATTGCAACCATATGCACATCAAGTGGTTGTTAGTCAGTGAAATCACCTTAATAGGACCATGCTCTCCCCAAGCATGCTTTAATATCCATCATATCACATCATATAATCCCATGGTCTTGTGACTTGTGCACCCAGGGAGCCCACCCCCATTCGAGCAAAACCATAAACAGATAAAAATATTTTTTGCAAAATAATTTTCTTTGTAAAAATATTTTTTCATGACAGGTGTCATCATCTAGAGTGCATAAGGGGGGCACCACTCCCACTGCTTATGGCCCACTAACGGAATTCTCACCATGCCCGTGCTCTCAACCTAAGTGATTCACATCATTCCAACTCCCACACAGCAACCACATATCATCATGTACAAACCAATTATTCATAGCATTTATCATTGCACAAACATTCATCCACATACTATGTATGTAAGAATTTAGAAATAATAAGCACAGGGCATAAAATAAATTATGCAGTAATAAATTTGATAAAGCATTATATATTATTACTCACCTAAAAGCAAGAAGTTGATTTCCACAGATCAACCAAGCTTTCACAACAGTTTATTAAGCTTCTTCAACATAATATCAAATTACATTTCATATTCAGTCCTCTATTAATAATTATGTTCTTTACTTAAACAAATTAATTAACTTTCTTTTATGATTTGTTTGTTATTTTGAAGCCCATACTTTAGTTCAAGTAAGGATTAAAATTTATTTAGTTTCTTTATTATTTTTATTCACAGTCTAAATTTATACTCTACTTTCATCAAATGTTATTATTTATACTTTTAAAGTATATCAATTATGGATTTATTTATTACTTTAATAATTAAAGAAACAATCCACTCAACTTAAATCCCATTTATTAAAATTATTACCCAACTTATTAAAATCATTACTCAGTTTACTAATTACAATCATTTAATTAAAATACTTTTCCCTTAGAAATCATATTTTATTTTTCAAATCAATTTAATAATTAGCTTTATAATTCCACTTAAAATAAGTTTTTATATTATTTTCTAAATTCATCTATATGCATTTTCATATACTTAATTGTTTTACCAAATAAATACAATATGGTTTCAGAATAACAATTATTCAATTACTTTACTTTTCTTATTCTCACAATACCATTTAGAATTTCATTTCTAAATATGTTGCTAAAATCAAATAAATATATTGTAATTAATTTGTGTTTAATTAGTTAATTTGTTTCTTTATCAATTTGTTTCTTTATTTAATATTACAATTCATTATTTACTACATTAAATTTTATCTCTAAGTACATCTTTCTTTTCTGTCAAAAATTCGACAGCATCTCCTTTGTAAATTAAACTGCCTGAATTTTACACATCACAATACACAGCCCCTCCATCGGGCAATTTCATAGTCATTTTCCATCCACCAATCTCAATTTCACTCAATTTTAATTTCGGTATCTATATTGTTCTACCCTTAACAATTCAACTGTCTTTATTTTACATTTTTCCCAATTCATAAATCCTTATCACTTTTGTTTGTAATCCATTTAAATTGGCTAATTTCAATAATAAATTTGGAAATTTATTTCACAAGTAACTTTAATGTAATTTACTTAATTATAATTAAGCCAATTTAATCTAATAGTAATAAATTTCTAATTTGAATTCTATATTGCAATTAAGTGACTGAAACATAATTTATACTGATCAACAATTGCACTTCAGATTCATGTTCAACGCGCAAAATGCAGCATTCTACCTCCCAGGTGTCTCGCCAGAACGCCGCCAACCGATCATCAACCGCCACCTCTGCCGCCACTCACGGTGGCCGGCAAAGTGCATTAGCCTAGAATTTCACAAATATACCATCGCTCGGCTCGAATTTTACTGGGGATTCCATTTCTGGCATCAGTTGAGTGAGATTGGACCTCCATCCCGCCATATTAGGCTCGACAGTCACTGCTCCTCCACCGTTCATGGTGGTTGCATTTTCAACGCTCCATCGCTAGAATAATTAGAGGGAAAATATTCAGAAGACAGCTAGGAGTCGATTGGAACCATCCCCAGTGCCTGAAACTGCCGGAAACGACATGAAATCGCCGTATTTCTCCTCGCATAATGGTGCATTCTAGTCACGATCTCCATCAGTTCAAGCACCGATTAAACAAACCAAGGCCATCATCTTCATCCTCTCATCAAGTACTTGAAGTTTCAGTGCTCGATCATCAGATTCCATGGCTGGTTGGCCGAAATGTGAAGGAGAAAGGGGGAGGAGGCTTTCGCGCAGTGAGAAACAGGGGAGAGAGAGATGCGGGTTTGAGAGAGGAAGGTCGAAGAGAGTGGTTTTTTTTTTTTTTTTTTTTGGTTTGGTTCAATTTCAAGTATTTTAATGGATTTCTGGTTCGACTTGAATCAATTCTAACCCAACAATTTAGCCTAGTTTACATTTGATTTAAGGGTTTTTCGATTGAGTTTGACTATTTAAATTTGGTTTACGGGTTCGGTTTGCGATATAAAATATTATTTTTCGCTAATTCTCATTGGTGAAAATTTATAATTAAATTTTAAATAAAAATTCTTTTAAAAATAAATTAATGGGTCATTTCATAAGAGAACTAACATGATTTAGTAAAGCAGACACACTCCATGCCTAATTACTAAATTAGAACATTAATGATGAAGGGATATTAATTACACTGATAAATCATGTATTGAAAGGTTAAGTCAAACCACTTTGACTTTTTAGATATTTGGGTAGTCTTGACATGTTGCTAGACAATGTACTTGACCTTTAAATATTAATTAGTTAATATTTGTTGCCAACATATTTGGAACCTAGAAGGTCACACACATAAGAATGGATATGAGAAAGTGAAAACGAGAAATCGAATTAAGTATGACTTGATTACAAATAAGTTTTGTGGAGTTAAGGATAAAATTGTAATTTATATTTGATTACAATTTTACCTAGATTATTAACTATTGACTTAATTGATTTATGTCTAAAATTTATTAAGATAAATTTTAGATTAAATAAACCTAATATTTCAATTATGATTTATTTATTTAAATGGTTAAATAAATAAATAAAATTGATTAAATTGAAAATCCTAATAATATATGTATTATGATTTATTTGTTTAAATTGTTTAAATAAATAAATAATTATAATTAATTTATTTGTGACCTAGGGTTTTCCTATATAAGGTTTAAGAAACGGTATAGACGCATGGGAGTTGAATGTGAGAACAAGAGTTGTTGCTCACAACCACAAAACAAAACAGAGAGCTTATGATAGCTAACACCATCATACGCTCTAATCTCTCGACCCTCTAAAAGTAGTTTTAGAGTTTTTCAATTATCCATTCGTGTGGATACTACTAGAGGCCGAACATTTGGACGACTTGTGGTTTGCGATAAACTAGCCTAATAGATCGAAGTTTTGAAGAATCTGCAAAAAATGTATTCTTCTAAACATATTTTATTGCCTTATTTGTTTAAACGGATCCCTGTTGGTATAATTTATTGCTTTAATTATATTATTCCGCTGCGCATATTTGCTATTGAAACCCAACACAGGATTGGTTAGTTGGAAGTGGATTTTTACTTGATTTTTTATGAATGACTTTATCATATTTCTTTGAAATATGAAATTATAATTTTTCTATTTATAGTTTGCAATGGAACTTGGTTAGGATAATTGTTATTTATGTATTTATTCAATATTTTTTTGCTCATTTTTTGCAATACTGATATTATCTCATGCTATATATTGATGATGATTGAAAATATAGTGACCTTGTAGCTCTAAGTATGATGTGAGTTATTATTAATATGTGTAATTAGATGTGAACAAAAAAATTCTATCATGTATGTATAAATATTAATAACAACATGTAAATATTGTCAATATATATATATATATATTGTGCCTATTTAAGTGGCATCTGCTATGAAGAGTATAGTTTAGGGTTATATATATATATATTGTGCCTATTTAAGTGGCATCTGCTATGAAGAGTATAGTTGCTGAACTTAAGAAATGAACTAAATCGAATAGTGATAACTATGAGATATGGAGTGTCAAAATCTAATGTGTTGGAAGAGCAAGATTCTCTTTAACCTTTAAATGAAATTATAGAATAATTTGAAGAAGGCAACAAGACTTAGTATAGATGGAACCATGATGCTTATGTAGCTTGAAAAAGAAAGAATTTCTTAGCACGTATCACAATACTAAGTGCAATGCATGATAATATCATGAAGGAATTCAAAAGCTTTCAATTCGCTAGGGATTTGAGGGAAGCTTTGAGGAACAAGTTTGGCAGTGTGTCCGTCACTAAACTTTGGTCACTCATTATCAAGTTTGACACTTGTAAGAAGCATCATGAACACACAATAAAGCAACATTTAAGAGAAATGTCCAATATGATAAGTGAATTACATGGTGCTAGTCATGAGAAATAAAAGATCCAAGTTGTTATATGTTCCTTGAAAGTTAGGAGCATATGAGAATGTGCCTAATACATAATGAGATGATCAATACCTTTAATGATGCTTCACTACATTTTGAATTTAAAGTTGATTGGCTTAATGTTATGCAATCAAGTGCAATGGCACATATGGTTGGATCTAGTCCACATGGGACTATAGGTCAGAAGCGTAAGTGACTTAGTGGAAAAATATTATAGGGGCCAAATATTTCAATTGTGGTAATAAGGACCACTACGCTAAGGATTGCATTATCCCTAAAATGTTACAACCTATGTATTCATGTGAGTGAAATTTCTATTACTAGTTTCGTTTTTCTGACAGAGTGGTTATACTTGAGAAACGTGTTGGAAATTGCATGGTAAACCATCACAGAATCAGTCTTTCAATACTAGTAAATCTGTTGCTCATCTGGCTCGAACTAGTGGAGCTAGACTTTTGCCATTACCCGAACAAGCATTCACTTCTATCACCTTAACTGGGATAAACTATAGTGAGTATTTACAATTTGAGGCAGCCAAACAACAAGCTAATCAATAGTTATCTACCATCTCTCAATCTGGTAATTCAGTTACATGTCTAATCAAATCCATTATAACTGATCCTTAGGTTCTCGATTTTGGTGCTTTTGATGATATATCTGGTAATGAAACTCTTTTCTCTACTCTCTCTATTCCTCTTGTAATGCCCTAATTTATGGAATTATGAATAATGACTACTGGATTGCTAATTGGTACCAAGTTGGGGTATTAGTATGAATTTCAATTCAGATAGGTTATTTTCATAATTATTTTGTCTAGATTGTGATTCATGCATTACATGTTATATGTTTGATTATTCGTGCATTAATGGAGTCTGGATTATGAATTGGGAAGTTGTGCCTTAGGAAGCCTAGTTATAGAATTTAATGTGATACGGTTCTAGTTGCACCTAGATATTTGGAATTGAAAGAGAGAATGGTGTTAAATTGATCTTAAAATATTTTTCCTAAATTAATTTGATTTGGGCATTAAAATAATTAAGTGGGTATTTGTTGTCAATTATTAGGATTTGATTTGCAAACAAGATTTATTGATTATTATTGTTACTCATTTATTATTTAAGGAATTATTTATTAAAGTATAATTTTAGTTGTATCAATGGTATTTCATTTATGGGTATTTTATTAAACAGATTTTAAAATATGTGGGCTTATTTAATTATGGGTCATTTTGTGTTTTTCAAAAGAAAGAAAAAAAAGAGAAAATATATATTTTATGCTAAAATTAAAAAAAGAGTGTCCAACACCCTCTTTTGAAAAGAGAGTGGTGCCCTCCTCACACACAAATGCACAAGAGAGAAAGAAAAAAAAAAAAAAAAAGAGAAAGACTGGTCTTCTTCTATTCTTGTGATTTTGACCATTGGAATCTACAATCATATGAAAATTGAGAGTTAGTAACTAATCAGATCATATATCGAAAATGGGGTAACTAATCATCAGAGGTGCCTTTTGGTGGACTGTCTAGAGAGTTGGAAAAACTACAGGGTTAAGCGTGCTCGCTTGACAGAAATCCTATGATGGGTGACTTTCTGGGAAGTTCCCATTTCACCTATGGGACAAAATCGTGCGGGTCTTATCGATCTAGTATGGGATGGAACTGGCTTGATCCAAAGTGGAAAATTCCTTTGGTGGTTGGAGTTAGGGCGTTACAATTTGGTATTAGAGCCTGACCCCCTCCAGTAGATATATGGTTCGAGGACGAACCACGAGAAAGCTGGTGGGCCTATGACATCCCAACCTGGCAAAGCGATCCTAAGAGGTTGAGTAGAGTAGGGCTCCTAGTGAGCTTCTAGAATGGAAGGCTAGTTAGAGTAGTGGAATGTGGGACACATGAATCAATTAGATCATATATTGAAAAGGAGATAACTAATCATCAGAGGAAATAACTAATCATCAGAGGCGCCATTTGGTGGAATGGCTGATGAGTTGGAAGAAGTCCAGGGTTAAGCGTGCTCGCTTGACAGAAATCTTAGGATGGGTGACCATCTGGGAAGTTTTCATTTCATCTGCGAGACAAAATCGTGCGGGTCTTTTCGATCTAGTATGGGATGGAACCGGCTTATTCAAAGTGAACAATTCCTCTGGTGGTTGGAGTCAGGGCGCACACACACAAGAGAGAGAAAAAAAAGAGAAAGACAGGACTTCTTCTATTCCTATGATTTTGGCCATTAGAATCTATAATCATATGAAAATTGAGAGTTAGTAATATTAGGATAGTGACTGAAGTTAGAAGATTAAGGTGCAGTTAGGCAGTGATCATAGAAGGCATTTTGTAATCAAGGTCAGTTTTTGTTTTGCAATCCGTATGTTGTTCTCTAATTTGATTATGTTATTGGATTCATTATTGTTAAGAGATTTCAACTCCCTAATGGTTGATGTCTATGTTTTGTTATTGCTTTTTATGCCCATAGAGAAGGGTGAACCTTCTAAGGTTGATAAGGGCAAAGGGAAAGCATAATTGCGGAGTTTGGTTTGCTATTGTGCGGTTTGAGGTTGGTGCTCTACAAGTATATGTCTACCTTGATTTCTTTGAGTGATGTTTGTGCTCTGAAATTATATGTTTTGTTTGATTCTAATTATTGGTTTTGCTGATCTTGAACATTGTTATTTTTCCATTTATTGATTTCAAGAACTGATGTTTTTAAGTGTTGTGGAAATTGAAAATTTTGTGCAAGTTGCTTGAATTGATAAACTTTGATGTCATGTGTGTTATTGGTTCGGTTTAGAACTCATTTTTGGACTGTTTAGGTTTTTTTATCTGTATTTGAGTTCTTCATAAAACTTTTAGCTCTACTTCTTAGCTTTCCAAACCATCTTCTTGTGTCTAATTTGGATGACTGTAGCTCAAGTTATCATCTAAACACCAGAACTCATTCTGTCATGGCGTCAAACTTATATTTTCAGATTGATTGCTGATTTGGCATCAAAGATGCCTAGATTTCGACCAGTGTCCTTCATAAAAGTTTTAGATTTATTTCTTAATTTTTCAACACATCCTCTTGTGTCAAATTTGGATAATCAAAGCTCAATTTACAGGTCAAATAGTAAAACTAGTTTAGGCATGCCCAACTCATGCTGTGTACTGCTAAAACTATCTTTTTAGCACGGCCATGCCATGTAGCACGCCCAGCCCGTGCTTCCTACTGACTAGAGGTATATTTTGTGACCCTTTTAGCATGGCCATGGCATCTAGCACACCTAGCTCGTGCTCTCCACTGTCCCTTTCAATGCTATGTTGTATTTTTTACCTTCTAATGTTTCCTAAACCCTCTAAATGCATACCTAATGTATCTTTGATGTGGTTTTCCTTAGAATCCTCTTTAAATGATACTAAAGTATCATATGAACATCAACGGAGAATACACAAGATATAAACTATGTTTAGTTGATATTAATTGAGAACTATCACTTAATTATACTTGTTATAACCTAAGAATTTAATATAAGTTTGTTGTGGGAATTGAGTTAACTTTTGTTTAGTATTAGACCATAAAAAAAATAGGGGATATTGGTTAGTTGGTTATGATTTGATGAGTTATTTATCCTAATAATCTATTGAAGTTCAATGCTAGGTGTTGTGTGATTACAAATTGGAATAAACTTAGCTAAAGTGAGACATGATTGGTTCTTCATATGCCTTGAGCTAAACTTGATATGCGAAATTATACTTGCTTGTATAATAAATGGGTTGTTAGAAAACACACTAAGACTTTACTATTATGATGTTGGCTTGTTTAACCTATGAACTACCATGAACTAAGTGTGTGCTTATGACTTGATGATGCCAATTTGGAGTTATACTTTGGAGAACTAAGTGCTATACACCATGTAGGCTTACTACTTGACATCATGAATAATGTTGGACTAAAATGTTTTTGCATTGTTGCGATCTCAATTGAATTGCTTGAGTAATATATGTTACAAATGTGAGATTATTAATACTTGTGAAAATGTATGAGCATGGATGTTTTGGATTTATAAGAAGCTTATGAGCTTCTATGATTAATAAGCAGATTGCGATCAGATACGTCTACTTGTTATGTGTATTGCTTGACATTTTGGTTGTGGATGTTAATTGGAAGTTGATTTAAACTAGATTGACCTAAAATAATTAATGGGCTCTTACTATGGTCTTGGTTGAATAGGTTCTAGAATATGGTTATTTGTTTTTAAAAATAAGACATGCTATGAATTCCGGTTTGGATTGCACTATGATCATATTCTAGACACGTGGTTGTCTTCAGGACGAGTGGATGCACTCTACTAACTTTGTATCTGAAAGACTTTATAAGTCTATTGTTAAAAGGCTAACTGGCCAGTATTAGTTTGACGGTTATCAGACACCGTACAGTTACCTATTCTGCTTTTGTTTTATCTGAGTCACTGTTAAGGCCTAAATATCTGGACTAATGAATATGATATGGTTAGCACAACTGTAATGGCTAATTACTTGTAATTCAAGTTACCTACAAAGTGTTCGTATATGATTACTTGTTGTGCAAGTTATTTACAGGATTATTAATATGATTATCTATTATGTAAGATACTGTCATAAAAATGCAACATGTATGTTTATACTGCGGATAGATTCTCAAATAAAGTGATAGGTTCTTCTATTATGTGATTTTTATTGTGAAGATATTATGTGAATACTTGAGTTACTTTCATGAACTACATGTTATCACATGTGTGAATTAACACTATTATGTGATTATTTAATTGCAAGAAATGTGGAAATACTTATATATGAATTGCTGGAGAGACAAGTTATTATTTATACATACTGATTAAAGTGGGTTCTTGAGACACAAGCTTGGATGTGTTTATACTATAAGTGTTCGCATAAAGATATAGTATGGGAATGTGACTTGTTGTGGTACATGACATTTCGTTATTGTGTATGCTTTCAATGGACCATACTTCTATGTGTATGAATGCATATATATTGTTGAGTACCACTGAGTTTTATACTCAGCACGATGTTTTTAACTCGCGTAGATTGATGTAAGTTTGTTAGCTGTGGATCTCGAGTATTTGTGTCTAGAGAGAAGATCTTCTACCTCCAGACTAGAGTGTGAGTATAAACTATAGACTCATGGCATGTGTTAGATTTAGAATAAAGAGAGCATTGGTTTGCTATATGGGACTTGGAACTTATTTATTTCAGTACATTTAATTTATTTCTTGAACTCTGTAAGGATTTTGATTTGTTCCACATAGACTTGGACTCTCAGTTTGAGATTGAACTTTTGACTTTTTTTTTGGAATTATAAATGTTGGATTTGAGAACGGTTTCTTTTGAGAATTCATTTTATTGTAATGAAACATTAAATGTTATAAAGGGGTTTTGAGAATTTTGTTGTTACTTTGGAATGTTTATTAATAGGTAATCATTTCTTAAATGGTATTTTCAAAGGACATTCTTGTCGTTTTCTCTAGGAATTACCTAAGCTATTATAGAATTGTTTGATGGGTTACCACTACTATTTTGAAAGATTTAAATTTTCCTTACTTATATATTTCAACTATTTAAAGTAAGTTATGGGTTACAAGACTTCGCTATTTATTTTTTTTTCAAATAATAAATACTAGATCTGCACTAATAAGCAAGACGGTATGTGCCTCTGGCATAGAATGTGACATCTCTTGCCTGGCCTTACGGGGTCAGAAAAAGGGGGTGTTACACCTCCAAATACATCTACTATCACTTTAGCTAATGGTTCCCAGACTGTGATTAAAGGAGTTGGGGAAGTACATCCTCTTCCTTCAGTTACTTTAACCTCAGTATTATTTACTCCTGAATGTCCATATAACTTAATCGCCATTACCAAATTGACCAAACAGCTTAATTGTATTGTGTCCTTCATAGTTTACTATGTTTTTATGTAGGACTGACGTATGGGGAAGATGATTGGAGTAGGATATGAGTCACAAGGATTGTATTATCTCTCTTCACCAAAAACCACAGTTGCAATTACTTCCACTACTTTCGCTGAACTCCTTCATCGTCACTTTAGACATCCCAATGTTATCAAGCTTAAATAACTAACTCCTAGTCTTTCTACATTATCTTCTCTTACTTGTGAGTCATGTCAACTTGGCAAATAGACTCGTGTCTCTTTTCCTAAGCCTGTCAATAATAGAGCCGCATCTATGTTTGAAGTTGTTCATTCTGACATATAGGGTCCTAGTCGTGTTAGTTCAACCTTAGGTTTTAATCATTTTTTTACTTTTTATTGATAATTATTCTCGTTGTACTTGCTATTTCTTAGGAAAAATCATTTGGAATTATTTTCTATTTTCCAAACTTTTTGTCCTGAAATTCATAATCAATTTGGAGTTTCCATTAAAATGTTACATAGTGATAATGCTAGAGAGTATTTTTCTCACCCTTTTAATTAGTTCATGTCTTCTCAGGGAATAATTCATCAATCTTCTTATGCTCATACTCCTCCACAAAATGGAGTTATTGAAAGAAAGAATCAGCACCTCATTGAAATAGCTCGTACTCTACTGATTAGTAACAATGTTCCACTTTGTTTTTTTGGGGGATGCTACTCTTATTGTTTGTTTTTTCTTATTAATCGCATGCCTTCTTCTGTTTTGCAAAATCAGAGTCCACATTCTATTGTGTTTCCAAAATAGGATCCTTATAGTCCTCTTGTAGTGTTTTTGGCTATACCTATTTTGTTCATGATCATACTCCTGGGAAAGACAAACTTCAACCAAAATCAATTAAATATGTCTTCTTAGAGTATTCTCGTCTCCAAAAAGGCTACAAAATGTTATAACCCAATCACTCACAAGTACTTTGTCTCTACAGATGTAACCTTTTTTGGGGCCTGTCCATATTTCTCTGAAAACACATTCAACCAGAATTCTATTTCTGCGACTCTTCCTATCCCTACTCTTCCTATTCCAGCCCCCCCTTATCCTCTCCAAGTCTATTCACGTCACCCTTTGCATATCAACCCTACTATTAACTCTCTTAATGATGTAGGTACATTAATACAGTTGGATGTCGTTGGGTATATACTGTCAAGGTTGGTCCAGATGGCAAAATTGATCATCTCAAAGCTCGTCTTGTTGCTAAGGGATACACTCAAATCTATGGCCTTGATTATAATGACACCTTTTCACTTGTGGCTAAGATTGTCTTTGTCCGACTAATCATATCTCTAGCAGCCATTAATGATTGGTCCCTTTATCAACTTGACATCAAATACGCCTTTTTACATGGGGAGTTGGTCGAGGAAGTCTATATAGAGCAACCATCTGGTTTTGTTGCTCAGGGGGAGTCTGGCTTAGTGTGTTGTTTACGTCGGTTTGTATGATTTGAAGCAATCTCTTAGGGCATGGTTTGGATGATTCAGTGCTATTGTGAAACAATTTGGGATGAATCGGAGTGAAGTTGTGTGAATACTCAAATTTTGAGGCTCAAAAGGCCAGTTTTGAGAATTCTCCGGAACGAGAAAAACTAGAAGGTCTGTCGGCCGCAGTGGTGGCAGCCGCCCTTAACGGCGGCGTTAGCCGCTATCGCCGGCGGCTGTCGCCGCCGGCGACAGCGGCTGCGGTCGTCCTTGAATACTCAATTTTTTAGGCTCAAAAAGCCTATTTTCCCGAACTGCAAACAGCCCGGCCGGACCAAAGGCCATTTTGGAAATTCATCGAAAGCATGCCAATATGGTACTCGAAATGTTCGAAAAATTATGAGGATCGCAGAACTGGTCCCGAAATATTTTTTGGAGGTCCGGAACTCCCGAAAAGGCCTCCGGAGTGAAAAAAGAGAGAGAGGGCGGGACACACCCGCCCCAGCTAGGGTGGTCATGCCCGCCCGGAAGGGCGGTCATGCCCGCCCTCGGGTCCCTTTTCGCCTATAAATTTCGGTCCCGGGCTCCGTTTTTAGACCCAGTCTGTGTTGACGGACGCTCCTTCTCCCTTACGCTCCTTGCGATTCTTTACTGCTTTTCTGCATTTTTAATTTTAGCTTTTTTGCTTTCTTGTTTGTTAATTGGTCACATAAATTGAACTAATTAATATTACCTAAACGAGGAGCTTAATCTGGAGTTAAGAAGCGGTCGTCGATTAAACCAGGTATGTAAACCAAAACTCTGCCTGTTTAATTTAGCATTTCATGCATGCTCCTCTTCTACTCCTAATAATTCTACAACTGCATAAATGCATTCATATCATCACATAGGCAAGTAAATTGCCTCAGTTAAAATATGATTAAGCTAAAATGCCCGGTTAATTAATAATCGTGGTATTAAAGCTTAAATCCGACAATATTGGCTTAAAGTATCTAGTCTCTCAATGGCTATGGTATGATTGCCTTTAGTTCGAACAATTTTCGGCTTAAGTCCAATTAATCAATAATTGTGGCTAAAAAGCCTTAATCAATCACGTTTTGGCAACTAATTGCCTAGAATTTAAAAAGTCCATATCTCAGCAACAAATTGCCCACGCTTCAATTAAATAAATTTAGGCTAATGCCCGGTTAATTAATAATCGTGGTATTAAAGCCTAAAATCTGACAATATTGGCCTAAAAGACCTAGTTAATCAATAACTATGGTTAATTGCCTTTATTTCGAACAGCTTGGCTTAAGTCCAATTAATCAATAATTGTGGTTAAAAAGCCTTAATTAATCACGTTTTGGCAACTAATTGCCTACAATTAAAAAGTCCATATCTCAGCAACAAATTGCCCACGCTTCCATTAAATAAATTTAGGCTAATGCTCGGTTAATTAATAATCGTGGTATTAAAGCCTAAAATCTGACAATATTGGCCTAAAAGACCTAGTTAATCAATAACTATGGTTAATTGCCTTTATTTCGAACA